>PVJL010013073.1:0-33973 GCA_004026885.1 Lyroderma lyra | reverse complement strand
ATCCCATCAGAGTAATACTTCTATATTGCTTAGGGCAACCCTTCAAGTAGCAATTATAAAGATTAAAAATGGAATGAAAACTCTTAGGTTTTGAGAAATATATTTAGTGGGTAGTATTGCCCAACATTTCAAACATTTCTGAATACCCATGATACAAGAAACTAATATGCTCAGTCTACTTCCTCTTAGAAAACCTATTCTTTTCAATTTAGTTTTCCATAGGATGACTGCCCTTTCAAATTTAGTTCTAAGAGTTATACTGATAGGGGACAATACAGCAGAAGAAACTATATTCAGTGAACTGATTTCAAATGAAGTCTATTTTTTATTGTATATTTTTAAAGTATGCCTATTTCTGAATTTGACAGTGTGTGTGTGTGTATGGGGGGGCTGTAATATGTAATCTTTACCTTTTTCTTTGCTTTTTATTCCTGCCAATACATCATCAAAGTTGTTCATTGCTGTTTTCTAACATCTATGCATCATGGTTCAGTGAGACAGATCTCAAAAATAGTAACAGAAATATTTTACAATTCAATTGCCTATATTAAATTCTATTTCTCACCCATTTCCACAGCTCAAATGCTGAACCAGGTGTGAATGTAGGGGGCAAGTCTGCACCTCATGACAAAGGCTCCTCCCACATCATCAGTGACCCTCAGGGAAATTCTGTTGGCTCTACAGCTTCCAAAACAGAAGTGTACTCTCAGTTTGGGAAGTTTTCCAGCAATTCAGTGCTGTTCTCTGGAATCTGAGCTTCAATGATGAAGTCGCAAGTGTTTAGCAAGCAAGATGATCAAGAATTTATCTAGAAATAGTCATTTACAAAGCCAATTAGGGCTAATTAGATTTTGTAGATTTATGACATGAATTCTATGCAATTTAAAAATTGGCATATATGTATATTTTTAAATTTTCTTAGCAAATGAAAGCCCCTTTAATCTGATGCTGTGTGTTTTTTAACATTCCCTCCACATTTTTTTTGGGGGGGGGCTTATTTTTTCCCCAAAAAGTTGGCACAACAGGAAGTTCCAATCTCATCTTGCATTTCTTTACTTCATCCCTGGAATTATTCACTTCTTCAAGAAGCCCTGGTTACTTTTAGTGGAGGATCTTTTATAGAAAACAAGATCTGGGCACCAGGTATGCTCAATACTACTAGGATATGATTGTTCGGCTTTTTTAAGAGACAGTAGTAAATACAGAATCTCTTTTCTTTTTATTGTGAAATGCAAATTTGCCAATAACAAATGTGGAAGAAATTACAGAATTAGAAAATCTCTGTTTTTTAAACTTCATAGTAATAACTGATTTGGGCAACAACTATCAGTGGAAATCAATATTAGGGGATAAAGTTGAATGACAGGAAGTGTGTGTGTGTGTGTGTGTGTGTGTGTGTGTGTGTATGTGTGTATGTGTGTATCATGATTCTATATGTTGTGTATATATGCACATATATTTTAAATATACATTGTTTTTATTGAAAATTATAAATTCAAACTAATTGCTCCAATGTCATTTCACTATCACAGGATTTATTCTAGTTTTCTCTCTGTATTTTTCATTCTTATTTCCAACAGTGAGAAACCTAATTCCTTTATTGATAAAACATTATTTATTTACTCATTCCTAGAATATACAGAGTGTTACAGTAACTTCAACTCAAAATACTGAGAAAAACAAACTTACTAACAAAGTTCTCTACAAATATTATGCATCTACTAGAAAATTTGGTAGCTAAAATACTGTGTTCAGATGTTATCCACTAGTTCCTCTTTTTCTTTCCTTCAGTGAAGTTAAATTATTCATGTGAAATAGTTTTGTTTGTTTATATTACAAGTTTTTCTTCCTTTTTCTTACTTTAATGTTTGTTTTGTATCCAGATCTCTGTTAAAATGATGCTTATACTTATCAAACAAGTTTAGTTTCAAATTCTAATTTATCTAACTTTTAAGTTGCTACCCTAGAGAGTCAAGGATTTTACAGTCAACTACAGTTAGCAGACAGTGCCAAATTTCAAGGAAAAAAAAGAGAGAGAGAAAAAAACCAGTAATAGTTATACTAAAACCTTAACAGCAAGTTCTAGCTGAATTTGGACTGAAATGTGCTGTACATATTCACTTCATACTGTGACTAAGATTTTTCTCATTTCAAAGAGAAATATTTATATAAAAATTTTGGCTTTTAATTTAGATTTCCTCTAAGTTACATACTTTGAAAAGTCATTAGAGATATAACAAGGTTAATTTTATATCTAGAAAATGCAGAGTAGCACATTATCTTGCTGGAATTTCAAGTTTTAGGAGAAAGATTTGATGGACATTCAGTAGAAAAAAAATTACTATTGCCCTTGTAAAAACTTCAAATCACCTCATGTAATTAACAAAACTCTCTTCTACTCAAGAAAAGGAATATTGTATTGACTAAACAGATTAAAGCTTATGTTCATTAATATATTCCCTTCCCAAGTCTAGAATCCTGGCCCCCAAATTATGTGTAAGGTTGACCCTTCAATAACGTGGGGGTTGAGGGCACTGACCCCCTGCACAGTTGAAGATCTGCGTATAATTTTGACTCCCTCAAAACTTAACTATACTCAGCCCTGTATATAGCCAATTGCCATAACCACAGATGTACCCACCTGTGGATCAAAAGCAGTATTTTCAATTCAAGATTGAGAACCTGTGGATGAGCAAAGCCAACTGTACTAACAACCTGTTGCCTAACAGCCTTACCCATAACATAGTCAATTATACATATTTTGTATTTTATATGTATTATATACTGTATTCTCACAATAAAGGAAGCTATAGAAAAGAAAATGTTAGTAGGAAAATTATAAGGAAGAGAAAATACATTTACTGTATTTATTGGGGGGAAAAAACCCTCATGTATAAAGGGACCCACAGTCAAATCCATGTTATTTAAGGGTCAACTGTATTATTTTCCCCCTAAAGCTGTAATTTTAAAAGAAAAATAATTTGTCCTATCTTTCCACTGAGAAACTAAAAGAAAGCCTTGACCTAAATTGAAGCTTGTAGAATCGAAGTCAGATATAGTAGAAAATTTAATAGAATCTTAGAGGAACCTTCAACATTTTTCATCTCTAAAACATTTTTATTTTAGAGATAAGAAAAACAAGTCTTGGAGAGTTTAAGTGTCTAACTCAATACCACAAACATAGGCATAAGTCTATTGCTTAAATGTCGTTATGCCAACTCCTTTTGGCCACTCCTTTGAGCATTTGTTAAACACTTAAAGGAAACACTGGAAGAATTTATGCAGTCTACATTTCTTGAGGTCACCACAATGAAACACACACACACACTCTCTGAAACATTTTTAACAGGATCCAGTTTAAAGGCAAAAGAATGAAATGGGATACCTCAAGAATGAGATGGGATACCTTAACATATGCCATATTAACGATTCATTTACCCTTAGGATTGAATACAGTGTAAGGTAAAACTAGGCTCTTAACATGTATTTATAAGGAGATGACTACAACAAACTACTAAGCTGGATTATATTTATTTAAATATGAATAAATGGAGCAACACTTATTTCTGCAAAATGGGAGCAGAAATTGGGAAATGAATTAGCTTTCCTTTTCAAAACTAACTTGATCCTTAATTGATTCTCAAACTGATAATTCAACTAATAAGACAACAATCTTCTCATGTCTTCATTTCATCATCTGTAAAATGAAATCACTATAAAGATACATTTAAAAATAAATATGTAAAGTCTTTAGTCTAGTGCTATATTGTCAGAGCTTATTAACTTGTGTCTCTTTCTTATCCCTGCCCAAGCACAGTGTTTTATGTTCAATCCTGAATATTCAGTTTTGAGAAGAGGAAGGGCTCCTCTAGACAGGCTGTATAGACACATCCAAAAAATATCAAACCAAGGAGGAAACAAGGTCAAACTACATTCATCTTTATAAAACAAGGAGAAAATAATAACTTCGGATATTACACAGAACTTAACTTTGCTATGAGAAACCATAGTAAACTACATAATTTATAGGAAATGTAACAAAACTTCTTGGAGAACACTAGGATATTGTTATTTTAAATGAAACAGTGAAAACCTTGAAAGATTCAAAAGTAAGATGTATAAAGAAACTCAAGTTATTAGGTTAATGGTTCTGGGAACTTATGTTACTTGATCCATTGGTGAGAGCTTAATAAATACTAGAAAGAAAGGATAGAGAAAATGAGAATAGTAGGTGAGAAGATGTCAATAGGGAGACAAAGAAAGCCAGAAGGCAGGAAGGAAGAATGGAGGAAGGTTTATGGCATGGCTAAGCAAGCTTTCAACTATAAGGAACAATAGTTATTTGTAAGTCATAGTCAAAGCCAGGAGAATGAAATAAGGCGATGAAGGACAATTTATTGGATATTTCCTATCGCCACTTTGCCAAGCATGAACCAACTCAGCGTAACCCATTTAGGTTGTACACCACACTCGAGAATATCACTCTGCAACCAAAGACAATTGAGAATAACTTTAAATCTTTATGGCAGTTTCTGGAAAAATAAAATCAAAAAGAATATTTTTATTATTACGCTGTACAACTCAGATAATACACACTCTCCTTCTTCATCTTAGTGTAGTTTGTAAACCCAGAAGCCAATCAAAACCTCTCACCCTAAATCCTGAATCTCTTCAAGGTGTGTGCAAACTCAGTTCACTTAGGCTTTTTTTCCTTCTAGGTTAATCTTTATCATACACGCTGACTTGGATTCCCTGTGGGATTATTTGATTAAAGCCTGATTATTCCCTATCAGTCCAACAACAGTGATCATTTCACATTTGCTTTCAAAACACATAAAAAATCTGTTATTTCATCTAGATGTTTACTTATTTTTGTTTGTTTGTTTTTGTATCTCCTGTATCTCATGGATATCTTTGTTTCCTGCTGTATCTTCCAAGTCTAGCACAGCGTCTAATGTAGTCAAAATACGTTTGTCAAATGCAAAACTCTAAGTTATCCTCTCTTCATTACACCAGCAAAGAAGAAAATGAGGATTCTGGGACACACCCAGAAATTAAAATGTTTTTTTTTTTTTTTTTTGAAGCAGTCTTACAACAGAAAGAAAAGTACACATCCCTAAGAAAATTGCAAACACCTGTTTATCAAATAAATATATAAATATGCATTTATTCAATTAGTGTTTACTAAATACTGGTGATTAGCACTGTGTATATCTCAATACTTACTGGAAAGTTATAGTAGTTTACAAGAAGCAAGATATTCACATATCACATTTTCTTATAAACATGAAAAATTATAAATGAGAGAGCAATTTAAGCTACTATACTTGATTTCACCAGTTTGTGCCAAAATCCAATGAGCCATACACCCACTAAAGGCTAAGAATGCCCACAATTAGAGATTATTACAGGCTAGGGTAGTCAAGGACCCAAAATGGGCAGGTGATTATTTCAACATCTCACGCTAAACCCTACTCTGATGATGTTAGTGAAAATAGTTTCTTTTATATTTTTTGGCACATTATTTAAAGCACTCTCTCCTATACCATTGTCTCCTGTATCATACACAAATTGATACTTCTTATTCAATGCTAATGATTAATGATAATAAAATGATGTATGCAAACTCAATTCATTTATTCATAATTGAAAAATTATGTGTTGGACAGTTACAATATATAAGCCACTCTTGAAATACTTATTTCAAAGCAGTGATGAAAAGAGAAATAGCCCCATTTCCAAGCAGCTCACATTCCATTGTGTGAGATAGTTAACAAAGTAAAGAAACATATGAGGTAATTATTTCTTATGCTATAGTCCATGAAGAAAACGAACTGGTTAACAAGAAACAGAGTGCTTTGGAGTGGGTACATTAGTGATACTAGTATGTGACAGCACTTTTAAAAGAATTACACTTGGTTGTTATCTAAAAATGAGAATGGATTAAACTTGTTAAGTGCTGGGGGAGATTTCTAGGTGAAAGAAGGACAAATACAAAGTCCTAGATATAGAAAAAAGATTTAGTTATCTAAGGGAAGGGAAGAAAAAGCTGGTGTGTCCAGAATGTAATGATCCAGTCATGAAATGTTATAAGTCTAGAGAAATAGAGAAAAATTGGATCACAATGAGATTTGTAAACAATAAAAAAAATACCAGATTTTACTCAAAGAGCAATTTTATACACAAATGAACAAGAGAAGTAATGAACAGAGTAAGGTCAGTGTTTAAAATCCTCTGGGCTGCTGGAGAATGAATTCTAGTAAGGAAAGAGAGGGAACAGAGAGTACAGTTAGACAACAGGTTGTGAGAGCCTAGGCATGAGATGACAGTGACCCGGACTACGGTAGGGCACTGGAGATAGGTAAGACTCCGATGGCTTAAAGCTATCGGGACCATCTGTGGTTACCTTCACCCAATGAGTATGGTTGTTACACAAAGAGATGGGCATAAATATAATGTTGAGAGGACAAGCGCCATGTCTATTACAGCATAAGTAAAAATATTTTCAAACATAGAAAAAGACAGTATAATTTACTTTAAAAGACAAAACAATAATTATTGGAGGTAGAGGACTTTTGCATCAATATTAATAAATAGAAATTTATAATTGAATTCTGATCATTCAACCACCTAATGGCCTGTTTTATGAAGTAGGGACACCTATCAATATATCATCAGATACTAGTGTTCAATGGAGCACAAATATAAAGAATACACTATAATTCTGAGATACAGTAAATGCATAGTTTTGATTTCCTATCCAAATCTAAGATGCATAAAAGCAATGTGGAATAATTTTCCAACATGAATGCAGTCACACTGCATGTCTGATAGGTCAGGCCATTAAGAGAGTTTAAACATTTAATTAATAATAGTTTAAATATTTTTTCACATACCAGAAAATATAGACTTTATCAATGATTTATTGAATATAGAGTATATTTGTCATTTATTCTTTTGTGTAAAGCCTACTATGTAACTCCTATTAGTGATATTTCTGCTATTGAGTCTTAAGGAGTTACTGTTTGCCACAAATTCTGCACAGAAAGTACATTTCTAAGATTGTTTCTGAGGACACAACACATCTGAATATACAAAATCTCTTTGCCAATTGTCAACCAATAGTCAAGATTGATGATGTAGGTTAGAAGACACTGAATCCATACTTTCCTCCCATTCTGCTCTGTTTAATGACCTCACACTACATAACTCCTGCCCTGTCTCTCAACTTCATGTCAATGATTTCAAGAGTTTTGAAGAATTAGCAGAGATCCAGTACAAAAAAAATGAGTTAATGAATCTTGTCTCCCGACACATGATGCACCGAGTCATCTTAAAAAACAACACTTCATTATTTTAACTTGAAACAATGCTTTACCCTTACTGTCATGCCATTATGCCAATGTTCTGAAGTGATCGAACCAGAGATTTAAGCTAAGCCTTATCACGAATTATAATTAACATGTACTCATTTTTTTTTTCAGGTTTCAGGCATCAAACCTAGAAAGTGACAAGGGACTGACTTGCAATTTTACTAATGAGAACACAAAAGATCAGAGAAGTTAGTGAACTTTCCTTAGACTAAAGAGGTGTTCCACCTCCTCTATAAGGAAATTGGTGCTACCATAAGGAGATTTAGGCAGAATTTGTGTAGCCTGAATCTAATACAAACTATAAATACAACATTGGGTATGAAATATTAATGTTTATCAATGAGAGAAATCAAAACAATTTTAGAAATTAAAAGACACAAATAATACAACCCCAAAATCCAGAAAGGTAACATATTTTAGTAATTATTGCCTGACACATGTCTCTAATATGTTTTTCCTATATTTTTTCTGCTTATTATTTGATCGCTTGTCCATATGATAAAGATTTCATAATTTCTCAGGAGTAAAAGATGTTTCAATCTTTTCTTTAGATTTTTGACCAAAGTCATTTATTAACAGGTAGATGTTTACACACACACAACACACACAACACACACACACACACACACACACACACACACACAGTCTCTCAGAGTGGATGAAATTACACATTGTTGCTAAGTAGCCATAACAAACTGAAAGGGATTACCATTTTCTTCACTTGATAAATCAGAACATCAAAAAAATTTGCCAAAATTCACAAGATTGGTGTATTTATGTTCATGTTTCCTTACTAAAAATCTCATGCTTATCTACTATATCATTCTGTTGCATGAGGTAATTAAAAGAAAGGTTAGGGACATTTTATTTGGAAAGCAATGGAATGAAGTACCTATTTCTCATATCTCAAATATTCAGGTCTTTCTTCAAATCTCACAGTGGTTGCTTCTTGACGCAATGTGACTTCCATTCCCTTCATGACATTACTGGGCCGTGCTTGCCCTGTTTTGTAGG
Organism: Lyroderma lyra; assembly: GCA_004026885.1. Lineage (NCBI taxonomy): Eukaryota > Metazoa > Chordata > Mammalia > Chiroptera > Megadermatidae > Lyroderma > Lyroderma lyra. The sequence continues at coordinate 25,586 of PVJL010013073.1, read as the reverse complement.
CAAGACCCGATGGTTCCTATTCTTGGCTACTGTTGGTCCTTTTTCTAATACTCTGTACTTGAAATTTTCCTGCGGTGACTTTTATCTTTGACAGAAAGAACAAGCGTATTCTCTGTACTGTCAAATGACCCAGATTCACATTCCTAGTGAACTTGTAGTTTCCCCAAAGGGTCCCTTTGATAGTAGTGTAGCCTGTTTAAAATAACTCTTTCATGTTTACTAATTGGCCATTGCCAGGGCTGTGCTAAATAACCACCGTATTGCTTGAATACAAAAAATAAATCTATTTTCTCTTGGTAAGATACAGGTCCCTAGGCACGTGAGTCAAAATCTAACAAACCCACAGAGGAAGAAAATAATTTTTAAAAGAAGTAAACTCTAAAACTGTATACTTTTCAGGGTAATGTTCATAATAAATAATTATAAATATATAATTCCTCAAATCATTGTATTTATATAATTCTTTTTTCTTAAACTCCTTTTAGGAGTTTAAGAAAAACTAACTTTGAAGTCTCCTTTACAAAAGGCTTTCATTTTCCATTTTATTATGCTTTAGTTCTTATTTTCTGATTTACTGCTACACTCACAATTGCTATTTTCTATAGCAGTATCGTTTAAAGCTGAAATTGCCTCTAGGGAATTATCCTTACTGACTACAGAAGAGTCTTAGGTATTATGTAAATTATTTTTCTATCAGTATTGAACAACTCTAAAAACATCTGAATGTTTTAGAGCACCTGAAATTTTGAGAATTGTCTAACTTCAACAAGTGAGAGAAAAATGGTTCAACGAAAAGCATAACTGTTGTTCAAATCAATATGGTGTTACAAGAGTACAAAGTCAAATTCAAAAGTTTGGCCAAAAAGATGATAAAAACAAAGTATCACATGAGCAGATGGAAGAAAAGGCTTAGTAGCCATTAAATATTTTGTTCCATGGACAATGGAGAGCCATGGAACCTTGTAGAATAAAGGGGTTACACTGTCAGATCTCTTATTTAGAAATATAATTGGAAGGACACTGTAGCAGGTAAGAACTGGGAGAGAGTTGGGAAAATTAGTTAGGGGTTTTTATAAGATATGATGAAAATGAGAAACTCAGCCAGATAAAATATACGTACTGCCTCAGTTTGCTAAGCTTCTTGAATGAGTAAATTTATGTCTTTCACTAGAATTTAAATAATGTTCTAGCAATGTCTCTTCAATTATTTTTCAAATCCCATTCTGTTTCTTCTATTCTGCATATCAATTACACACGTATTAGATCTTTGATTAGAAATTGCCATATAGGTTAGAATCATTATCTTTCTCTCTCCACCCTGCTCTCTGTGTGTCTGTGTCTCTCTCTCTCTCTACACACACGCACACAATGTGTGTGTGTGTGTGTGTGTATATATATCACACACACATACATGACACTGGACAATTAATTGCACAAACTCATCCTAGAAAAAGAGCTACATATCTCATTGCCGACTGAATATCACTACAGTCACCTTCAAAATACTCTTCTTGGGAAGCTATGCACCAACATCAGCACACAGTCCATCCTTCAGAGCAATTTTGGAACCCTTTCTGGAAAAGCAATATATAGATAACATCTCCTAACATGCATATACATTTTTTTGGCATCCTGGTGTGTGTGTGTGTGTGTGTGTGTGTGTGTGTGTATATATAAATTATATATATATATATATTAAATATATATATTTTCCCTTTCTCTTTCTAGTTCAGAGATTTCTAGTAACCTATCTCAAGTTCATGTACTCTTTATTCTTTATTTATTATGTTAGTCTCATCCATTAAAATTTTATTATAGATACGGTGATACATTTCACTCGCAGAATTTTCATTTTGTTACTTTTGATCATTCCTTTATTTGTTGGTTTCCTACGTTTTCTACATTTCTACATTTTCCCACACAATGATGCCCATTTCCTTTATTAAACAGACAATAGTTATTTCAGCTGCTTTAAAATGCTTGTAGCTGATTACAACATCTGGGTCACTTCAAGATCATATTTTCCTTGTTCTTTGTATGTTGAGTAATTTGGATTGTATCCTGTACATTTGAATGTAATGTAGCAGAGATTCTGAATTCTGTTATATTCTACCAGAGTTATTTTGTTGTTGTTGTTTGTTTGGCAGGCAATCAAGTTGTTTAAACTCAAATTACAAACTCTCATTTGGATGTCTGCTCAAATCTCAGTTCAGTTCTTTTATTCTCATGTTGGCTATAATTTGTCCATCCTATGCATAGATAATTTGTGACAATCCTAAAATGTGTAAAATCTGTACAGTCCTTAGGATAAGAGTTAGCATCATCTCCTTTCAGAAACTTCTGTCTCTTGTTTTCTAGAGCTACTGTGGATGGTAGATGTTCCAAGTTCTGTGTTTAGAGTCTTTAGGCCTAAGAGACTGTGGTTTTTCCATCAGGAATTTAGAGCTCTGCACAGCTCTGAATATGGTTTGGCCTAAGAATAAAAACAAGAAAAAAAGGAAACATCTCTTGCCTCATTCCTCTTCCAAGTCAATTAACCTTAGAACATGCATGCTTTATTCATTTCCCATGCCTTCAGAGAATAATCTATATGGGCTTTTTAAAAATTTCTGTGGGGAAAGCATGGGATTTTTGTAATTTTATTTGTTCTTCTTTTTGATCTATAGAGATTTTTAGCAGATATATGGAGATGTTTAGATTTAGGTGATTGTCATTACTTGGATTCTTGGAATTCCTCCAGAAGGTTCTTGTTTTCCCACCAATAGCATTAGGTTGCAGTCAAACCTATTTGTATGCTTGCTGCTTAGCTACCAAGTCGATCTTCACATTACATATTCTCTATGACGCATAAGGAATCAGAAATAATCCTGATTCTCCTGGTCAGTAACTAAAATATAATGTAAATAATGTGACTTTTGTTCTTCAATATCCCTGGGTTGGAAACTTGACTCGTGCTATACCTTCCCAGTTACATGAACCGTCTAAGCCTTGTTCCTCACAATGGTAACATATGAACCATCATACTTTTCTTGTTAAAAATAGATAACGCATGTACAGCATTATGAATATACGAACCACCCTATTTCATTATACATATAATAAAACAGTATTTGTGAGGTGAGATTAATGTCCATGGTTACCCAATACATAAGCCAAAACCAGTTTTAGAATCCTAATTCCTTTTCTGATTTTTTTCAGAGTTTCATGTTCTTTTTTGGATTACTAGAATTTTTTTAACTCTGGAAAAGAGCCAACACTTTGAATTTTAAGTCTTTTACATACGTTAGTATTTGAAGTTTAAAAACTTCTGTGACTCTCAATGATAACATTAGTAAAGTAAGGTCAAGTCATGTCTCAAGCCTTTCCTTGCAACTACTAGGCAACCTTCTAACCACCTTGGAGCCCTCTCCCATGCATGAACCAAACTGACACAATAAAGTTTTTTGCAGAAATAAAAAAGAAGAAGAAGAAAAAAAGTCATGTCTCGTTGTAGAACAGTAACTAAAATATATCACATATACAGTTTCTGAAATATTATTGGTGCATAATAATGTTAATTTACCTTTTTGAAATGCTGCATAAATCCTTATAAATATTTGCAAAGTAATTTTCATTACCCTGTCCCTAACTAGATATTTAATTGTGTTGTGATCAATATCACATGATTTTCTGACTAGACTTAAATCCTGCACTATATTTTATTTGTCAGTAGGCCCAAATATTTTCCAGTCTTGTGAATGACTAGGTTCTATGTCACCCAGGATTTTTTTTCTTCTCTTTCTGACAGATAATGCATGTAACAGTGCCATTACCATGAACTCACATTTGACCTGACCTTGCTAAAAACCAGCATATACCTCTGTGTCCTTCCTATGGCAGCACAATATCTATTAACAGCAGAAACAAAGATGACTGAGGTATATCACTTCCCTTGTTTCAAAATAGTAAACAGGTATAGCTTTCTAAAGATTTAAATGTAATCCCAGGAGTAATCTTCTGGGTGAAAGTTGTGTTTTCCTAGCTTCCCTAAAATTTTTCTCATTTGTCCCCTGCATCTAAAGAACAATTTACATTGAAGTCAGGCTGATGCTGCAACGTAAGTCACAAAGCTGTCTGAGATTTTCATTTCAGGCTGCCTCTCTGATCTAAACTCTAAGTGCTAAAGTATGAGTCTAAGGTATAACCTGTTTTTCTTTTTCATCTCAGAGTACATTTTTTCAAAACATGCAAAGAACTTACATTTCTTTTCCTTATTTTAAAAGAAGAAAATCTCAAATATAAATGCTGGCTCTCTTCCACAAGCAGGAAACTTTCACATTTAAAATAACTCTGGGTGGTGAACATATAATGCAACACATAGATGATGCACTGTAGAATTGTACACCTGGAACCTATGTAATTTTTGCTAACCAATGTCACCTCAATAAATTTAACAATAAAATACTGAAATAAAATACTAATAAAAAATCCCACAGTTTTCTATATTTTATTGAATTCAAATTTTCAATGTAAGAATATTTTATCTGCAAACAGAGCTGGGCCACTTTTAAGCACTGCTATAACAAGACTTTGCATGTGCCAAAGATGAAATTAATCAAGCTGAATGGTGATGGCAGTGGTGATGACGCAGGTGGAGTGATGCATGATGACTTAATCAATACCTGTTGAGAGCATATGAAGAGATACTGACAAAACCAGATTTTTCTCTTAAGAACAAAATTTAAGATACATACACACACACACACACACAGAGACAGAGAGAGAGAGTGAGAGAGAGTTGTGAGGTATATAAAATACAATAATTTCATTAAATAAAACAGATAAAGTCTAAAGATGGAACAGATACTTATTTTCAGAAAGTAGAGAGCATGCAAAGAAGTGGAGAAAACAAGACTGTATAATTAGATATCTTCGTGTTTCAAAGCAACCTTAGTCATGTATTGCTTTTTCAAATTTAAGTAAGATTAGTATCCTTGAGGATCATTTGACTCAGAAAAAGAAAAAAAAAGAAGAAAAATAACAATATTTAATAACTTGAACTGTTGTTTTTGAAATATGATCATTTAAATGAAGGTACATGGCACAATATTTGGTCCCTAGAGAGTAAACAGTACTTGCTAGATTCCATACCCTCTATGTGTGGTTTGAAAAAACTGTATGTGGAAGATGGCATATGAATTATAGTTTGTACGAAAAGTAGGATTTACACATGTGAAAATAGGGACAGGTGCTGTTAACAGAACAAAATAGTAAAAACTAAAAAAAGTTAAATAAGAAAGTGAGCAATTGTATTGTGCTGTTTTCATTTTAAAAAATTGTGATAAATGTTAAATCTGCAAAAATATATTAAAGTAAAATTATTTATAACCTTGACAATTAGACTAAGGATTATAAAACATGTTTTATAAAAGTAGATTTTACTTTTATTTTTGCTTTTATTTATAGCATGGAGATGAAATGACATAAGTGGTGTCTCAAAAAGCTTGTTCTACAGTAAGGCATACAATGGATTGCAGTAAAGCTTTGGGGGAAACATTATTCAGGAGAGTCCAATTAGAAAGCAGCTAAAGTAATAAATAATAGAGGAAATATGAGTAAAGTCGGTAAACAGCAATGGTAGTAGGTATGAAATGTTCAGTACATATCACAAGACTGGACTCAGTAACACACTGGCTGTACATGTAGAAGGTGAGTTCAGGGGAAATAAAATTCTTTAATGTTAAGAAGCTGGAAAACTGCAAAGATTGGCTTATTAGTTAAAATAAGTGTGAAAACAAACATCACATTTATAATTAGCATAGAAGCTAATATTATTTCAAAATATTTGCAATTTATCTAATTGTGAAATATATCACACAAAAGTTGCATGTATATTAAAATTTATATGCATATATACATAGACATGCACACATGCACACACACACACACACACACACACACATATATACACAGACTTTGGCTTTCAATTAATATAATACTTGTTTGTGGCCGATGGCATATTCATATTCCTAGTTAGAAACAGTAAAAACTTCAGATTATCTACACTACACACACACACACACAATGCATATATTAAACATACACATGTGCCACCGTGGTGGGCACTGAAATCAAAAGATATTTTTGTAGAATAATACAACTGAAGAGAAAAAACTGAAAATTTGAAGGGTAAGACTACTTTTGAAAAGAGAATGGTTAAGAACTGTCCCCAACACAATTCTCATTTTCCTTTTTGAAAACTGCCAAATGTTCATGCCACACAGAGAAGAGGGTGAAACACTTCAGTGCAAGTCTTCAAAAAAAGTGGAAATACTGGAAGGTCTACTTTGTGGAAAAGAAAAGCATTAATGTTTAGTAGCCAGCACAGAGAGGAGAGCCCTGATGAGATTTTCCTTAGCAGGTGGGTAAACTGGAGGTACAGGAATACTACCCAAACCATATATATTGTTTAATGTGTATGTCGTAACTATTAAGGGCCCTTCTTTGACACTTCTAGCATTATTTTGTATAAGTAAAATTTTGCCTTATAGTAGTATAATGCAGCTGTATTTTTAAAATGTGCATTAAATGTTTTCTCAGTAAATTCATTTTAGGTATATAACTTGTAAACAAAGTTATGTTGCTTTCCTCTTAATGTTGATGTATTTGATTTACGTTGAGGGGTTTTTATATAAGTGCATTTTGGTTTTGATATGAGTATTTAGGCAGGTCCCATGTATTTTGACATGTTATTTTTCTACCCTGAATTATGTCTTATTATTTTAGGATATGCTTTTTTATTGTGCACTAATGCCCTTTTAGCCTTTACTATTTTGTGTGTTTGATAAGCTAATTTGAAAGTCATATATTTATCTGTAACTATGTAGATACAAATGCTGAAGAGAAATTTGCTGAGACATTAGGGAAAAAAAGAAACATGAATTACCAAATATTGGAACATAAATTGAAAAAAACAATTAGAGTTGAGTTTAAAAACCGAAGCAAAACACTTCCAGTTTCCGGTCCAGCTTGGAAGTTGTCATTTAACCCTAATGATTAGTAAAAAGCTGAACAGACTGAAAAATCAACAATTCTTATTGGGATATGTGAGAAGTATAACCAATGGATAAACTACTGGTCCCAAACGTGGACAGGCTAAGAGGCAAATACAGAGAATCACAACCTACCAGAGCAGTAGCTCCACAGACACCAGTTTTGGGGTAGCAAGGCTTGAACTGTAATTGATAAATTGCTGGAAGTTTAATGTGAATAACTCAGGGACCCAGTCACCATGCTGCCCCCACAGTGTTTGTGAGTTTCATCTCCTGGATCTCTACTCACAGATTCTCACAGTATCTGAGAAAAATCCCCCGGTGGAGGATAGGAGGAACCACTTTGAAATATGCTAGAGCATCTGTTCTCCTTAATAAGATCCTCCCTCAAGAGAAACTGCTTAATCAGAGCCAAACAAACCTGGAATAAGGGGAATACCTAACTCCAGCTGGCTGAATAGCTCCACCTGGAGAAAGATTTATTCACCTCCAGCCCCATCTAGCCTTCCATGTGAGAAGAAGGAAATATTCAACTTCAGGCAACTCTAGCCACTCTGTCCCTCCTAAGGAGTGGTGGTAACTGAGAAGCAGTGGTAAAATTTACCATTCAGGGTATCCACATAAAGAAACATCATAAAATCTACAAAAAATAAAGACAAGAAGCACATTGGAGAAGAAATAAGTGATAGTGAAACTAAAACTTTTAGTTTTCCTATTCATAATTGACCTAACAGGTAAGTTTGTTCAAAATAATAGCAACAATATATTCAATTATGGGCACAAATGCTTATTTATGTTTATTTACAAGTGAAATGAATGATAGCAATGATACAAAAGATGGGAGGGAGGAGTTAAATTATTTTGTTATCTAACAGATGTCACCCCAATAAGTCTAACAATAAAAATGAATTAAAAAATTATTTTGTTATCATCAGGTACTTGCACTACCTTTGAAGCAGTATAGTTTTATTTAAAAGTGGACATAGATTAGTTGTGAATGTATATAGCAAACTCTAGGGCAACCACTAAAAATAGTAAAAATAAATAAATAAAAATAAGTATAACTTATATGCTAAGAAAGGAGATGAAATGAATTTTTATGAACTTCTCAAAACCACAAAAGGCAGAAAAGGAGTAGGCAAAAATAGAAAGAGGGAACAAAGAAAATAGAAAAAGTGCAAATATGGTAGGTATTATTAACTATATCAATATTCACTTTGAATGTCAGTGGTCTAAATGCACCAATTAAAAAAAACAGGGATTGTTGAACAGACATCTTTCCCACGAAGACATAAAAATGGCCAACAGATAAATGAAAAGATACTTAACTGTACTATGTGGGAAATGCAAACTAAAACCCAATGGGATATCACCTCACACTTGTTAGAATGGCTATTATTGATAAGACAAGAAATAAAAAGTGTTGGAAAATTTGTATAGAAACAGGAACCCTCATACGCTGCTGATGGGGATGTAAATTGGTATAACCACTATGGAAAACTGTATGGAGGTTCCTGAAAAAATTAAGAATAGAGCAACTATATGACCCAGCAAACCCTCTCCTGGGTCTCTACCCCAAAATTTTGAAAATGTTTATTTATAAAGATACACATACTTCTACATTCATTGCAGCAATACACGTGGTAGCCAGACATGGATACAACCTAGGTGTCCTTCAATGGGTGATTGCATAAAGAAGATATGATACATATATACAATGAAATACTGCACAGCCAGGAGAAAGAATGAATATTGCCATTTGAGATGATGTGGATGGATCTTGAGATTATCATGCTAAGCAAACAAGTCAGACAGAAAATGACACAAACCATATGATTTCACTCATATGTGGGCTATAAAACAGAAAGCAACACATGAACAATAAAAACCAAACTCACAGACCCAGATAACGATGTGGTGCTTATCAGTGGGAAAGGGGGTTGGGGGAAGGATGAAGAGAGAAAATGGTATCAAATATATGGTGATGGAAGGAGATGAGACTTTTGGTGGTGAGAACACAATGCAATATACAGATGAGGTACTACAGAATTGTACACTTGAAAGATATATGATGCTATTAACCAATGTCACCCCAATAAACTTAATTATAAAAAATAGCAATTGTCAAGAGTGAATAAACAAGATATGTTGTATACAAGAAACCCACTTTCATATAAAATATAAATATTGTATATTTATATAGAGAATGAAGAAATAAAAAAATATTTTGATTGAAGTGAAAACACAGTTTACCAAAACGTGTGAGATGCAGTGAAAGCAGTGTTTAGAGGGAAGCTTATAGGACTGAATTCATACTTTGGAGGAAAAGAAAAAAAAGGCATCCCTAATAAGTCATCCAAGCTCCTACCTTAGGAAACTATAAAAAGAAGAGCAAATTGAATCCAAATTAAACAAAGAAGAATTAAAATTAGAGAAGAAATCAATGAAATTGAAAATAGGAAATCAATAGAGAAAAAAATGGCTGTTTATTTGAAAAGATCAATAAAATGTATAAGCCTGTTGCTATGCTAGGGAAAAAAGGTCAGATGTATTTCACTCTTTCCTCAATAAGGCAAATAGAATTACTAATGTAGTAGCGAATCGAAATAAATTCAGGCAAAGGTACAGTTTTGCTAATTTTGTACAACTCCAATTTATCCAGCTGCTAGGGGAAAACTCTTTAGGGATCTCAACCAAGAGCTTTGGTATAAGACTATTATGAATAAATTAACTCACACATCTATGGATATTGGACAGATGAGGGATATCCACAAAGTACACAGGCATGTAACATGAAAAATGAGGCATTTATGGCTGGGGTTCTTTCCAGACAGTCCTCGTATGATAGATGTACTTTCATAGATTAATGGAAAAGAACAGGATTTTCGATAAATGATGCTAGAAAATTAAGTATCAATTTGAAATAAAATAAAATTTAACTACGACCTCATACAATATACAAAATCAATTCCTGGAGGGCAAAGCTTCAAATGTTAAGGACAAAATTATAAAGCTTTTAAGAGTAAGTTAGGAAAATATCTTTATATTCTCTGAGAAAAAATGTGTTCTTATGTAATACTAACCATATTCTAAGGATATTCAACTACGTTTAAAGTAAGAACTCTGCTCATTAAAACAACAGTATAATGGGGGCTCCCTGGTGGTGTAGCAGCTAGGCTTTGGCACTCTCAACGCTGAGGCCTGGGTTTGACTCCCAGCCAGGGAGCTACTACCCCCCTGCAAAAAACAAACAAAAAAAAACACAATAGTATAAAGACAGTGAGGAAAACACATATACAGTAAGAGGTATGATTTGGAATACACGTAATTGACAAAAATCGAGTTTCCAGCATAAATGAAGTACTCCTACAAAGCAATAATGACAACCATTAGAAAAATGTGAGAAACCTAATAGTTCACTAAAAGCTAAATCCATAGAGCCCAAATCGCTAATGACAACTCAACTTTCTTATATAATCCAAAAAATAATTTAAAAGAAAAAAATAACAACAAAGAATTACTACTTCACAACTAACATATTGGAAAAATTAAAAATAGGATCAGTTCCAATTATTGGTGTGGATTTTAAGTAATGGGAGCTCTCCTGCATTGCTGGTTGGAAACTAAATAGTTATATCCACTGTAATATATATAACCTATTGATGTTACTCTCCACATCAGTAAATCAAAGGAGAAATTAAGATGATCAGCTATGTAGATAACTATATCAAAATACATATGAAAAAATAAAACAGCCATTCTTAGGGAGGACCAAAAATAAATAGGTGGCTATTTCCTTCTGTGAAAATATACAGACATTAATCCAAATTTAAGAAAGTAAAAGAAGGTTCACAGGAAGTATTTACATTACTATTTAAAAAAACATACCTATTGACAATTTTTTCATGGCATCTTGGATTATTAGACAATAGAACTAGACAAGAGAAACAATAAGAGGAATATAATTCTAACAAAGGAAAAAAACAATTTGTCTTTTTGCAAATTATATAATTGTATGCCTAAGATCCTATCATTCTATACTTCACATCCTCTGAAAAACTGTTAGTAAATGATGTGAATTCTGTAAGACATAAACATTCAGACTTCATAATATAAAGCAGAACCAATTAAAACTGAAAAATTAATTTAAAAAGTCTATATGTAATATCTCATGTAATTCAATGGAATAAAACAGAATAAAAATTAAAACTTAGGAATGAAATAGTAACAGATATACCAAGTATCTATGAAAAATAAATAAGCAGTTAATGTTACTGAGAGTTCTAAAAGGACCACTGAACAGAGAGGAAGTTTCACCATATTCCTACCTAGGAAGACACAACTTCATAAATATTTAATGTCCACCTGAATTCATTTATAAATTTATTTTACCCCAAACAACTATCAAAGGGACTTCTGTGGTAGAATTAGACTACTTGCTTCTATAATTCAAAGGGCAGCATTAATATGTAAAAAAGCCAGAGTAATTATGAAAGAGAACAGTAATAAGGGGGAACTATGTGTAATATTAATAGATAAATATCTTTTTAAAATTAAAATAGTTAACATGATGTTGGTATAAAGATAGAATGGAAAGTCCAGAGACAAGTTAAAATATACCACAAAATTAGCACATGACAAATATAATACCAGGTAAATTGGTAAATCTCATATTATTTAATTAAATATTTGAACAGCTTTTCCAAAATATAAAACTGGAGTGATAAGTTTGAAAATAAATTAATATTGGAATATATACTGAAACTTAGTAGGGAATAAGTATTAGAAAAATAATGGTAATAGAATAGTTGAATGATCTCAAGCTAAGCATGACCTATTTAACATGATGTAAAACATCAATATGATACATTAGAAGATTTGTAATTTTAGTTCATAATAATGAAAAAATACATAATAAAAGGCAACTTAAAAGTCAAAACACACACAGAAACATTTGTGATTTCTTACAGGAAAAGGAAATATGTATACACCTATGTGAAGAAATATCCCTTAAATTATCCATACAAAAATGAAATAACAGAAGAACAGAAAAAATTATATAAAGATGATAATAAACAGAAAAAGAAATTTAAAGAGACCTTAAATAATTGGAAAATGATCAACCTTTCCCCTAATCAAAGAAATCCAGCCAGAAAGAAAAAATAAAGAACTGTATGACTTCTTTCATATGCGGAATATAAAACTGAAAGCAACAAAGAAAAATGAAATGAACAAACAAACAAATAACCCATGGCCACAATCAATAGTTTAGTTTTTATTTGGGGATGAGTGGATTGGGGAGGGGGTGGGAGAGGAGGGGGGAAGCTAAATATAAGGTGATGGAAAGAGAAGTCACATTAGGTGGTGAACTTATTATACAACAAGTTGACAATGCACCGTAGAATTGTATGCCTGAAACCTATGTAATCCTTGCTAACAGAGGTCACCCCAATAAGTCTAACAATGAAAATGAATTTAAAAAAAAAGAAATCCAAATTTTAAATACTAATGTACTCTTCAAAAAAAATAACATCTGATTGGTAATGATCATTTAAAACACTGTGAGGGAGATTGTGTTAGGAAAAAGAAACCGTCATGCATTTCTTATGGGAATATAAACTGGTATAACATCTATAAAGGGAATTTGACAGAATTCATATATTACAAACCCATTCACTATTTTAACTGCCACTTTCAGTTATAGATACGTGTCCTTTTGTGGTAATCACACATGTGAAATGGCAATCGAACACTGTTGTAAAATGAAAAAACTGGGGAACAATCAAAATGTCCATCAATAGCAAGCTACTTAATAGTTACTGGTATAGTCATAATGCACTGTTGTACACCTGTAAAAACAAATGCACAATCCCATATGGGACAACTTTCAAAATGTATTTTAAGTGCATAAACGAAAGTATAGACTGGTGAATGTAATACTTAATATTTTTTTTGTAAAAAGTGAGATAGATTTGTACGCGTGTGTGTGGAGAGAGAAAAAAAGAGAATATGTGGGAAATTATTTTTGTAAAAATACATTAATAACTAGAAAATTGGATGCCTTCAAAGAAGAAAACTGAGTGGCTGGACACTGCAGTGGGAGAATTTCACAGTATGCTCTCTAAATTTTTTAAAAAACAAATGTCTTATCGATTAAGTAAATGTTTTGTCTAGCAAATGCATAAATAAAATTTTAAAGATGAAAGAAGAAGGAAGGAGGGAGGGAAGGGAAGAAAAAAAAGGAAGGGGGTGGGGAGGTGTTGATTTGCAACTTGGGGAGTAACCTAAATGAAATTTGAAACTATCCCAGGAACACTGAGGACAAGGAGACACCTAAAAAGAACCATTCCAGATGGTAGATGGCAGGTTTAATAAACAGGGAAACTTACAAACGAGGTTCGTCTTCCGCCACGAGACCAATCTCCTCCGCACTCCTAAGAATCTTGAGAGTCTATTTATAGAGACCATAACTGGGTGCAGTCAGGGGTACAGTCCAGGTGTTCTCAATAACATAGTACTTTATCAAGGTTGCATTTTTAAATTGGCTCCTAGTGAGGAAATGGTGGGCTGAAGGTACATTCTCAGGACAGGGAAGCAGGTGAGGAGCCTCTGACTGCCAGGTCCAAATGCGGGGTCAACCTGCAATCAGTCCTCTGATGACCTCCTCCAACAGAGGAAGGGAAGGAGGGGAGAGGAAAAAAGGCATATGTTTGTAGCTTCAATCCTCTATTAAAGAATCTGCTGAAGCTATTTACTCAGATTATTAATACGTGACATTGAACTATCAATTCAGATAAGTACAAATAACGGAGGGTTTAAAGAATATCATCTTGCTTTTGTAAAGCCAAATCCCAACCCCGATTTGTAAAAAGCATTTTGGTTTAGAAAATAATTGCATATACTTATTTTTTTTAGGTAGTTACTGGTTTGTTGGTTTGTTTTATCTTTTAATTTGGTTCATTAGAACCTCTAAAATGTCAAGTGACACAAAATTAAGTACAGAAGTTAGTTTTTTAAATCAAAGTCTTCTGAGTTTACATACTACCTGATTTTCATCATACCTTCTTTATCTCCTCTAGCTTCTATGCTGTAGTAATTTGGGGGCAAATATTAGAAGCTACCAGTGAGGGAGGAGTGAATAAAGGAGTGAATGCATGAATGAATGAGCAATTGTTAATTTAAGAAGCTTAAAGAGAATTTTAAAAGTGGAGGATGTCAAATGTAGGAACACCTTTAAATTTAAAAGTAAGTCTATTGGGAGTGGCACTTAAAAATAACTGTTAGGAGTGGTACAATCTTTCCGGACATCAACTAAGCTGTTTCAACAGTCTTAAAATGAATGACGACATTCATCCAGCAATTTTACTTCTAGAAAATTTTCCTAAGAAAATAATGAAACAAATACAAAAAAAAAACACGTAAAATTATATTTAACATACATACCTTACAAAATAAACTGTGGTATTATTTTAGTAGAACAGACTAAAATAGATTCACTCCAAAATAAAATGTGTACAGGAAAATTCTGGGGGTTTTGTTTGTTTTTTACTTCTTTGTTCTAACTTAAGCTTCGTTTCACATTATTTAAGATACATATCAAGGTCTACACCAAGTATATCTTTGCTTGGACTCCCTTAAAATTGGTCAGAGCTGAACATCCGCAGCTTACTGTGTGCATTGGAGCATCAGTGTTTATTCAGAGCCAAGTGCAAAGCTCTCTTGGTAGCCCACAGATTTAATTGGAATCAGTCACTGTATTTGAAACATTCTCCTTTGAACCTTTCTAAGATCAAAGTGTCCTAGGCCCTGCTTTCAAGCTCAACACCTGAAGACCTCACTATCAATTAAAGGATTCTTACTCCAAACCAACTGGAGCCCTGCATTGTGTTTCTGAAGCATACATCTAAAGAGATTCTAAGGGTCACAGATTTAGTATTTTAAAATAACCACTCTTTCTGGAGGCATCATTTGCCCTCTGTCTCTACCAGCAAATTGGAAAAATTTCCTCCTGATACTCAACATTATCAGAAACCTAAAAAAGAAAACCAACATTTTTTTGTACTGGATAGAACGTCCTGTAATTGTGATTCAAGCCTTTATCCTTCTGAGATCTTGAACATCGTGCTTAGTGTTTCATTTTCCTTCCCTATCCTCTGTTCAGAAATACAACTTTTTTAAAGTAACATTTTGTATATTGTGTGATGTCAGTAACCAGCAATGAGGTTTATTGCTGGGGAGTAAATACAGAAGCAAGTTAAAATGTTTACTCCTAAAGCAAGAACAAATAAAAACAAAATTCTAAATTCATGATTGCTGATTACACAGACTTGTATATTTTAAAATATCCTATAAAATTTGCATCTAAATAAAACTAGCTAATAGTTTGCTTCTGTTAAATCGTGGTCCGATTTGGGGTTCTTTCATGGTTATGTCAAATGAAACTTCCACATATAATAACAAACCCAACAGACTACTAATCGAGGAATCAGTTCAATATTTACAAGGAGCAGTAAACACGTGTAGAAAATAAAAAAGCAGATTCATCCTTGGAAACTAGGAGAGGACTAAGCTTATTTGCTTCCATCTTTGAACTAGAGTGTCCTTACCTTGACAAATTAAACTGGGGTCAATAGATATTATGTGTTCAATGGGAGAGAAATGAGTGACATTCTTGCATTATAATAACATTTTAATAAGATAAATGATGACCCTGAATCACAGACAAGACACAAGGATTTTTTCCCCCCCAAACTGTCAATTTCTTGTAAAAAGAGTATGCTGAAGGAGATGAAGTACTGACTCTGCTCTGTTTTTCTTACATAAAAGAGCTATTTCTCCCAGCCTGTGATACCAAGCGATGCTTTAACCTTACTCAAGTCCCACTGACAGGAGAAGACAAACGAATGAAGAAACAAACCCCTTTCCCCATGAACATTTCAGTAACCTGAATCAAAGTGAGAATATGACTTGACTTTTTATATCCATGATTATTGAATGCTTTTAAGCATAAAAACCTGTGGAACATTCATTCATATGTGTGTGTGTATACTACATATATAGTAAATAAATATACTATATATGTAGTATACACACACACACACACACACACACACACACAAGCTATCCATAAAAAATCCAGCCATAAATGCCTCTGTTTTTCATAGTACATGACTAGATACTTTCTGGACAGCCCTCGTATACACACACACACACACACACACACACACACACATACACACATATGTATATGTATATGCATGAATGATTGTTCACCATGTTTTTCTAGAAATGATTAAAGATATTTATACATATTGTAACTGTATACTTATTCCATAATTAGTCCACACTTGATCTAAAAGACTTTGTCAAAATTTAAATAAATAAATTCAATTACTAAACACTGCTTTACTTTTGTTTCTTTTGTCAGAGGAGATACACATCAATAGCCCAAATGCTTTTGTTTCTTTTCTTAATTCCTCAGAATCAGACAAGGTGTCAGTGGTATAATGTTTTCAGTTGCTAAATTTTATAAGAAAAATAATTAATTTTTCCTGTGTAAGGAGTATTACAATGGAGTGAACTGAGATTTAGTATTTTATTACTTTTGCCAGCTTGCAGTGACAGAAACCCTCATTCCATATTTCCAGTTACTTAAGGGCCCAGTATTAAACCCACATATTTTATCTATAAGGATTAACCTCTTTTCTCAATCATTCTGTTAGGATTTTGAAACCAGTTCTAACAAATAAATGAAGTATGAAATAAAATTCCATTAATTAGGGAGAAATCAGTATAAAAAGATGGGAATTCATGGATGGGCAAGATGTCTGATTGAATTTACAGGCAATGCAGACTGGTTGCAGATGGTAAGCAAACTGGTCCAGAACTTAGAATTCATACTAGTTTTGTTTTTATATCTTAAATGTCCATTTTATATCTTATATCTTTTATATCTTAGATATAAAAATATATCTAAGATATATATTTTATATCTTAAATGTCCATTTCCCAAATTCTTATTTTGAACGGTGAAGTCTTCTCATATGAACTAAACATAAAGACTTCTGCATTTAACAATTTCATAAAATTCATTTTTTTATCCACAGAAAGACTACTGTGGATGCTATCATCACCTGGTGCTCTTGGTGTCTCTTTAGCAAATTCATGTAGTCACAGCTATTATTTGCTTCTGTAGGCAGTAGCTTTGAGTTCAACGTGGCATCAAACTGATCCATTAAGATTTGACAATGAATATGCTATTGGAAGTAAACAAGTATTACTAAGAATAACCCAAAAGAACATAGCCTGTGTTAATAATCAGAATTTAAAAACATATTTAAATACAATTTAATATTCAGAGAAAAAGATTAGTATCAAATCATAAGCTAAGATTTAATAAACTACTTCGATTAAAAAAACTTCTCTCTCAGGTTGGTCCTAAAAATATGAAGCTGGACCAATATTGATATTGAATTTGTCAAGTTTTCTATCAATGCACATATCTGAATAAAAACTGAAAAATGAGCTCAGTCTGAAAACTTTATATTATCAACTCTAAAGTCAGCATAAAAATTAGCAAAAGAAATATAGCATTTACTTAAAAACTTGACCTCTGGAGTTGAGTCTTTGGAGTTTATATCATGGTTTTACTATTTAACAAATACAAGTGAATTTGAAAACATTATTTAAACTCTTTGTGGCCTGGCTTCCTAACCTTTAAAACGGGTTGTATGAGTTAGAGTCTTAGTTGCACACAACACAACCCAGTCTAGCTAGCTAAAGCAAAAAGGTATTTATTAAGCTGGAGTTGACAAAACATTTTTTCTTTTGAGCCAGAGTGAAGCCAGAGAGGCTTCACCTTGGGAAATTATGACTCATGATGGGAAAAATTACCAAAATATAGGAAAGATATTTAAAATATACTATAGCCACCAAATGAAAAAGATCTACCATATAAACATGTATGAAAAGAATACATGAGAGCTGTCTAGAAAAAATTGAGCCATAAATGCCCCGATTTTTCATATTACATGGCTGGATACTTTCTGGACAGCCCTTATATACCTCATAATATTGTTATAATAATTAACATAATACTTCTACATTATTCAAGACAATGCCTGGCATCCCTTCATTTCAACT
Source organism: Lyroderma lyra (assembly GCA_004026885.1). NCBI lineage: Eukaryota > Metazoa > Chordata > Mammalia > Chiroptera > Megadermatidae > Lyroderma > Lyroderma lyra. The sequence goes on along the minus strand of PVJL010013073.1, from coordinate 7,413 downwards.
TTAAGAACTCTTCCCCTTTTCTTGTAAGACCGGTCTAGGGGTAACAAACTCCCTAAGCATTTGTTTGTCTGGGAAACTGTCTCCCCTTCATTTTTGAAAGACAATTTTTCCAGGTACAGTTTTCATGCTTAGGAGTTTTAGATAAAAAGCTCATAATTATCTCACTAGATGAAGAAAAAACACTTGATAAAACAAAATTCAACATCCTTTCATGATAAACCTCTCCACAAATTAAGACTTGAAAGAATGCTCCTCAACACTTTAAGGCTATACATGAAAAGCCCACAGGAAATATACTCAATGGTAAAAATATAAAATCTTTCCCTTAAAGATCAGGAACTAGGATGCCCACTCTTGCCACTTTATATTCAAGAGTACTGCAAGTCCTAGCCAGAAAAGTTGGGCAAAAAAAGAAATATAAGGCATCCAAATTATAAAAAAGTTAATTTTTTTCCTGTTTGCAGACAATATGATCTTATATATAGAAAACCCTAAATACTCCATTAACAAAAAAGAAAAAGAAAAGAAAACTGTAAGAACTAATAAATGAGTTCAGTAAAGGTGCAGAATACAAAATCAAATACAAAAATGAGTTTTGTTTCTCCACACTAACAATGCACTACCTGAACAGAAAATTAGGAAAACAATCCTACTTATGATAACAGCAAAATGAATAAAGTAATTAGGAATAAATTTAGGAAAGTAAAAGACTTGTATACTTAAAATTATGAAACACTGATAAAAAGAATTAAAGACAATACAAACCAATGGAAAAACATCCTATATTTATGGATAAAAGATTTAATATTGTTAAAATACTACCCAAAATGGTCTACTGATTGAATGCATTCCCTTCCAAATCCCAATATAATTTTTACAGGAATACAAAAAAAAAATTCTACAAGTCATATCAAACCACAAAGGACCACTAAGTGCCAAATCAGTATTGAGAAAGAAGAACAAAGCTAGAGACATTAAACTTTCTGATTTCAAAATTTATTACAAAGTTACAGTAACCAAATCAATGTTGGACTACAGAAAGATAGAGACCAAAGGTACAAAATAGAGAGCCCAAAAATAAAACCATGCTCGTATGGTCAACTAATCTTTGAGAAGGACACTAGGAATACACGTAGGGAAAGACTGTCTCTTCCATAAATGGTGCTGGGAAAAATGGCATAGCCACATGCAAAAGAATGAAACTGGACCCCTATCTAACACCACTCACAAAAAGTAACTTAAAACAAATCGAAGATTTCAGTGTAAGACCTGAAGCCATAAGAAAGCATAGGGAAAAATTTCCTTGCCTTCGGTTTCAACTATGATTATTTGGAAATGACCACAAAAGCAGAGAACAAAAGCGAAAAAAAAAAAGAGATGATGACAACTACCTTCCTGGAGACAGAACATCGTACCTAGAGGGAACAACAATGTGTACTTAAAATTTTATTAAGAGTGGATCTCATGTTGTGTTCTTACTACAATAAAATAAAATGTAAAAAGTAAAATAAAACAAGGTCTGACATTCGGTGCTCACTAATTGTTAGATATCATTGTCTGGAATTTAGAAAAATATTTAAGTTCTATTTTCTGCTTTAAAAATCAGCAAAACACAACCGACACCTTAGCCTCATTTTTTGTAAAAGTAAAGTAAAATCAACTGGGTCCTCAAGATGAATGCAGCCTAGTCCAAGTGTAATGTCTTCTGAGAAAAATAAATGCTCTCCACATCTCTTTCCCCAACTCATACCCAGTTTTCTCTAGTCCACATGCGTGCAGGAAAGACAGATGAAAAGGTCAGACATTTGAAAATGGTACCTAATGTCTTCAAAAGATTTAAAGACAGTTAAAAATCATGGGAAATTATTTATTTGTTAAATACTCTGCTTTTCTTGCTTGCTGGACTCCACAACTCAGCTGCAAACCAGGTACCCTCAGAACTGTCTTTCATTGAAATAAAAGGAATCCGCAAACAAACAGTGGGAAAGCTGGTGCTCTGTATATTCAAACTCATGTCTTGGTATTAATGTTTTTTGCATCACCTTATGCTGCCACAACCCCCTTCCTCTCCTCCCCTTTTCTTTTATCTGGGACTTGTTACTGGCTTTGATCAGTTGCCTTCCTCTACTTTCTTAACTTTATGTTAATGTTATTCCTCTGCTCAAATCTTTCACTGAATTTTTACCTCACTCAGAGTAAAAGACAATGCTCTAGTAAGGACCACCAGGGTTCTTCACAGCTATTCGGCCAGGTTACCTCTCAGGTTTCATCACCTGCTGCTCCTGCTTCATCAGGACCCATGGCAGCCACAGTGGCCCAATCACTCTTTCTCCAGCCCGCAAGGCACCCCTGCCTCTGGGCCCTTTGCACCCCCAGCTTCTTTGCCTGAAATGCTCCTCCCAGATGGCTCCCTCATTTTCTTCAGCAATTTATTTCAGTGTGACATCCTTATACTTCTCATACTTTCGTCTCATTTTCCATTAAAAACAATTCTTGAACTCTAATAATCACTATCACTAGCTAGAATGAAAGCTCTACAAGGGCAGAGATTTTTGATCAGTTCATTTTCTCTTGATTCTCCTAGAAATGTGCCTGATCCACAGTAGATTCTCAAAAATTATTTGTTGAGTACAAGAGACCATTTTTCAACTGCTGACTTACCCACTTGCTTAAGGACTAATGCTGTGCTCTCCCATCAGCCTCTGGGGGCTCAGAATTTTAGTTTTCTTTAATAGTGTCTGACTTACTGCTTTCATTACTTTTCCACTCTTTGTCCCTACTACTACGTTGGATCTCTCAAAATGTATGATCTACTCAGGAAAAAAAAAATATTTTATTTGAGGCTCTATGAATAGATAGATTTATTCCTATCTCTTCCCAATCACCTCTAACAATTTTGCACTTAATTATAGACATTTTTCTGTTCTTTAGGAGATTCTAGATAAGAGAAAATGAGGTAAACCAGGGGGAATATATGAATTAAAATGCATCGACAATGATTACCTATGTTATATCTTATGTAATTGAAACTGAAATGTTAAAAAGTATTTCATGAGGCAACTGATACTTGAGACTTTAAACAACTTTCTGAATTCCATACATCAAGTTATGTGGCAGAGATACTCCTTGTGCTTCCCTTCATACACTGACTCTTTTACAGCAGAATTTACACTCAAAGCAAAACATCATCATATTCATCATACGCACAGGCCAAAAAGTTAAAGGTGGTATGGTAGCAAGCGGTTTTGTATTAATCAGTGGACAATGAGTAAAATTAATAGATTTGTTTCCATTCCGATCTTATTTTAAGTCCATTTAAATTAATAGGCAAGAAATTGAAATAAATAATAGAGATGACCCCCTTAACGCCAGAACGTCTGCACATCACATACAAGAAAAATTAAGTTTCTTAGATGTGTCTGTTCAAGACTGTTTCCCAAATTGCTGCCATTTGGTTCCATCAACTTGCACATTGGTCATAAAACCCTTGGGAGTCCTATTTTAAAATATATTAAAATGGACTCCGACGATTATTTTTCCTCTATTTCTCACAGATGAAGCCACAGACAGGAAGAAAACATTTCTCTTTCAATCACAAAAATGTTACAATGTTCCCTGAATATGTTCATCTCTCCCTAACCCCTTTGACGAGAACATAACTCACTTTCAGTGAAAACGACTCTTTAGGGCAGGACTGGGAGGATGCAGCTGAGGGGGTCTACAAAGAGAAAACAAAAGCAAAAATACTAGGAGAGCGAAAAAGTGCTTACTGATCACAGCTTACAACAGCCTCACTTCAAAGCTGTTGGGAAGAGGAAGGATCAGATTTCCGAACACGTGACACATGGAAACATCAGGTTAGTTTTACTTTTTTTAAACACTTATTTTTGAAACAGCCATTTTTCTCCCAAGTGTAATTTCCAAGGTGAAATCCTTTGAAATTTATGTCACAGCACTGCTTTTGATAAAAATGACACAACCGAGAGATCCGAGAGATGCCCATTCATTTCTATTACATATTAGCCTCTGTGGTTCAAAATGATTTAATTTTCCCTAAGCAGTGGGTTTAAGCAACTGTTTTTAATTTAAATGTAGTTTCAAAGACATAAAGTGACTGAAAATTTATTTTCACTCTTCCTAAAACAAGTTCAGATAAATTTCAGTACCCAAAAGTGACAGATAGGCAGCTTGGATTTCTTACTACTATATATATAGTCAGAAGTAATCCCAATAAAAACTACATGGAGCCCAAATTAACAATTACATATGCAAATGGTCAAACCTTGATTTTAATTTCCTGGTAAATGAAAGGGCCCATCCACGCACACAGCGTTGTATGCATATTATCACTACAACCAATCACAGCCTTTGCTTGTCTCATTTAGTTTGTCTACTGCTTTGTCTCCTTTCTAATTCTTTTAAGCTTCAAACTCATGAAATCTCATTATTAGCTCGGCTGAAAATTCTTGTAATTCTATTCCCTGTCTAATTCCTTCCTTTAGTGCTCCCTCCAAAGCCCATGAGCACTTTATCTAGAAAACTTTATATTCTCATACATCTTCAACTCTTTCAAAATTGTTAAATACTTTTGCTGATTTATCTTCTTCCTACCACAATGCATTCCTTTACCCCTCTTCTACAAGTACAAATTACTTTATTAACAGTGTCTAAAATGAAAGTGTGTTTTTATGTAAGTATATTTAATTGAGTTAGAAGTTTGAGTTTGCCATTCACTGACAGATTTGCACCTAATTATCTAAACTCTCTGGATATCCTCCCACCCATGTGAAGCCTGAAAATGATAATAATTTTCCTACTAACATGAAAAGGATTCAATCGGTATCAGATGAGGAGCATGTTATGGTAGTGGGGGTGGAAGAGAGTAAGAGAGAATCCACTTACATCATTCTGAAATGAAGATATTGAAATAATGAATTTTTTGCTTGTGTATTCATAAATTTTAAAATTAAAATGACCTATCTATCATCATCATCTATAATCATCCACCTATGTTTTTAAGGAGAGAATACTTTTCAAATATTTCCCTAGAGAGCACAATTGTTCAATGTGCCAGAGTCTTATTCCCACAATTTCAGGACCGATTAGTCAAAATTTGATGGCAAAGAAGCCAAAGCAGTCACTCAAGTGGATGTTTTAGAAATCTACTGTGCCCCAGAGTAAATGTTTTGACCCCAAAACCTTCGGCCCAGGGGTACTTGAGGTCTGACTTGTGGAATTCTCCTAAACCATACATGTCCAATTTCCCCTGTAAGTTAAATCTAACAAGAAATCTGTCATCCACATTTCCAAACTTTAAAAAAACTTTTCAAAAGAGATCTGACATAGTGCTTTATAGCTTATGACAAGTAACACATTTACTACTCTAACCAAAATGGCAAGTGAGAATACTCGTACATTACTGAAAAATAAAGAGGCCAGCCTTAGAGAAAAAATACCTATGCCAATAATTTGGTCAGAAAAAAAATAACTAGAGATTAAGAGGTTTGGGGTGTTTGTTGTTATAATGCTTTTATGTTTTGTTCCTGTAGACCACTGAGGCCCTGGCTCTGGGCAGTCAATTCAGGGATCTGAAATGCATTTCCTCCTGTTCTGTGACAGTGTTATTCCACAGATTATTTTCTTGTCTCAAGTCTGCACTGACACTGACTTTATCCAAATGTTTTTGTCATCTCTGTGGACACTGGGTGTTATATATAGTGATATATAACAAGGCTTTACATAGGAGGAGGGAAAGGAAAATACAGCTTTGTATTAAAAGTTAAAATGTAAAACCCACCACTGAATAGCTCACAGATGACCTGCAAGAGGCAGAATGTTTCATGAGGATGCAAAGACTGACTAACATGTCCAACACAAACTTAAAGTATAAATTGAAAAGATTATCGGTCAGCTCTGTAAACATAACAAGTGGGGAGCTATGGTGACAAATATTGGAAAGTTCCCTGCCTGTGTGTAATTAATATCTAGGAGAGAAGCCACCTTAGTTAAAAACCTTTAAGTATGACAGTCCCACCAGCCCATCCATCCTCATTGTGAGATTGCATGCATGATGGGATCAAGCTTAGGATAGGCTAGGCATTGTTCTAGGTATTTCACGTGCTGTACCCTTTGATATGAGGTAACTTACTATCATGACTCTCATTTTACCAATGTGCATATTGAGGTTTAGAGAAGTTAAATAATTTGTCTAGGATTTCACAGCTAGTACTTGCTCAAGCTGAGATTTGATAGTTGACTTGCAGAGCCTCTGCACTATGGTATAATATTATAATATATATATTTTGCCCAATGCCATTTTATTTTCATCCAGTCTTTGTTTTCTCATTCCATGGTCCTCAGATGATTTTGTAGCTAATTTTGGGCTTTTGAATGTGTTTATTTTAGACATAATTAGTCTAGGTTTTGTTATGGTTACATCACTAGTATAATTAATGGGTTGGCATTCTGGTTTTATATGAAAGATAGATCACCAAAGCTTGCTTAGTGGCAGGCTGCTCAGGACTGATGGGCTTTTTATCAGTATGATGACAAAACTTGGTTTTTACATCTGCATATTTATCAAATAATGATCTAATAATTTAAATGTGCCAAGTGGTTCTCTAAGAGAGAAAAACTCAGTATAAGAAATAAACTAAGAAATGAGTTAATTGCTCAGATTTGAGTCAGAAAGAAAGGATAAAGGACAATATAGAGACCTAACTTCACAGAGCATAGAAGACAAACTGATCTGGAGGCTGAAGGCTAACCAAGATAGGTCTTTTGAATGACATACTCATTCTGAGTATTTGTATTTCTCAAGCCATCTATCCCTATAGCATAAAGGTGAACATTTTGGTTGGTTCTCACTAAAATCCTAATATAGTAGTCCCCTCTTATCTGTGGTTTTGCTCTCCATGATCACCCATGGTCAACCATGATCTGAAAACATTAAATGGAAAACTCCAGAAGTAAACAATTTATAAGTTTTAAATTGCGCACCGTTCTTAGCCACAAGATAAAATCACGTGCTGTCCTGCCCGGCACCTGAAGCATCCTCTTCTCCAGCCCAGTTACCCATCAGACCGACTGTGCGGTATCACGGTGCTGGTGATAGGGAGCCCCTACTTTACTTAATAATGGCCCGAAAGCACAAGAGGGGTGATGCTGACCATTCGGAAATGCCAAAGAGGAGGCGAAAGTGCTTCCCTTAAGTAAAAAGGTGAAAGTTCTCAACTTACTAAGGAAAGGAAAACACTGTCTGCTAAGGTTTCTAAGATCTACCACAAGAACAAATCTTCAACCTGTGAAACTGTGAAGACAGAAAAAGAATTCTGGGCTAGTTCTGCGGCTGCACTTTACACTGAAAACGTCACAGTCACAGTGCGTGCCGAGGGCTTAGTTAATATGGAAAAA
>PVJL010013072.1:0-33946 GCA_004026885.1 Lyroderma lyra | reverse complement strand
AGCTCTAGGATGGAAGCAGCTGATTTCATAATGAAAGGAACCAGAATTCTAAAAAAAGGCTTCTGTGGGAAGGAAACATCTCAGAGAAGAACAGATAAAATTATTTTGTGGTAAGTTTTATTACCTGAACTATTGTATGGTAAAGAAATTTTATTAAAATGGATTCATACATACCTAGAAATTACATTATCCATGATGTGAAAGAGCTAACACCTATTTTTTCAAACGTAAGTGATGTTACAATATGGAGTGTCCAAACACAAGAAAGAAAATGCTATTGTATTTGCCCCGTCCTTAGCTCCCTCACGTCCTACTTCCACAAACTTTCTTTCGACCTGGTATGTTTTGAGTAAATTTGTTCAGGTGTTTTAGGAGTCATTTTGTTTTGTGTTAGTGCAGAGAAATAAGCAAAGGAGTAAATGGTACTTGAAGGCAAGATCAAAGAAATTGTAGGAACTGAGCTTCAGTTCCTGTAAGACAAGACTTAAGTTCTTAGAGAGGCAGGTATGCGAGAATTTTTGTTTCAAGCAGTCAGAGTCCTGCAGCAGCCAGACGCAGGACACTCTCTGTCTTGGCTCCTCTTCCTGATGGCGTATGCCATGACAGACTTTGTCCTGTGGAACAAGACCACCAGACACCAGAAACCACATACTTACTTGGCCCTTGCTAAAGGAACCCCCAGCTTCTCAGTTTGTCCTCAGCAAGTGCTGATGCTTGGACCAATGAGGATTATCCCTGAGGTGGTAAACGCCACCTGCTTTTAACGATTATCTCCCTCCACAGGCTTCTCAGGCATTACCCATTAGCCAGGTCCTTCCAGCAACACCACTCTCATTCTGTAATGTGAATGTGACAAGTAATCCAGCTCAACACAATCAGCCTCCCTTCCAGTCCAAGTCCTTAACCCCAAACTACCACACCCCCCTGTGTGGGCAATGCTATGCCCAAATACAGGCAACCACTACTTACTTCTGTGCAAGGTGTCCATTTGCCTAAGAGACATGAGGGTAACTTCCCGGGTGCTGTTAATGTTCTATTTCTTAATCCTGCCTACTAGTTACAAAGGTATGTTCATTTTCTGACTACTTATAGGAACCTACACCTATGGTTTCTCTATGTACACATTTCAATATAACGTTGTAAAGACATACTTTTGGATATCTGGCTTAGAATAATAAATTCAAATTGGTTGCAATAAATCTCAAGGCTGCAAGAAACAGGGATCTCTTACAAAATCCCATGCTCGTGTAAGGAGACTGGTAACTTGGGACTAATTTATCTACTGGTTTTTCGCAGCAGATTTGCAGGCTATGAGTTGGCCACAGCAATACCCACCACCAGAACTACTGTCGGCCAGATATTAAGATAAATAAGCAAGTTTTGAGATTAACAAGGATAATCAACTTATTTAGATTCAAATAAATCATATTTTATATGATTACTCACAGGGTAACTAGATTCTATTTTTAAGACAGAGTTGAAGAGTGATTTGATCATTGATGAGAGCTTTGTTTACAGGGGTTTGGATGAGTTTCCACAACTTGGGCCCTTGGTAGGTATACTTCAAAGGTTAGGGAGGGGAGTTAAGGAAGTTATCAGTAGAATCTGGGCTGAACTGAACACCCACGTGAAACCTGGGAAGGGGCATCAAATATTCATCTCCAAATCCAAATTAGCACTTGCGAAGGCCCAGCTCTCTACCAAACCTGCCTGCTTTGAGCCTCCTAACACGGATGGGGATCATGCCTTATACACACGACAGTCCCAAAGGGGTATAACTCCTGGCTCCTCCCCTTCTGGGGTATTAAATATCTGTCGGAGGGGGTGACGGGTCCAACCATCACAGACAGTCCATTCAGAAAATTATCCTGACTGGTGGGGGAAAGTGTTCTGGAAACACCGTATTTCGAAGTAGATGAATCTGTTTTCCTGTCTGCCACTTAATTTTAGTACAATATAAAATTACAAAATACTCAATGCATTAAGGCAACAGAGACCTACTGTTGGTGCCCAGGGAAGCTTACTTCTGGCTTTGGGCAATCTTTCCTGACGTCTCCATGTCCCGCACAGTCTGTAGCCGGCACTTCACACGCTCAGTGGGGCAGAGCACCAGCGCAGCAAACGCAGAGGCAAAGGAACCGGCGGCTGCATTCTGCAGATCACTGAAAGGACACAAGCACAGGAGACCCATTGCTGTGCTGCTACTCATTCCTCAGCACTCACCCTGCTGAAACCATCCTGTGGGAGAGGAGGGTGAGGATGAAAGGAGAGAAACACTTCCTGAGTGCCCATCGGGAATGTGCACATGCTGGTTCATCTATGGATTCCACGACCCTGTGAGGCTGACAGCAATACCCCCATTTCCATATGGGAAAACGATGCTTAGAAATGATATCCAACCTGCCCAAAGTCATACAGTCACTAAGTGGCTGGCACTGCTTGGATTCAAACCCAGGTCTGCTAGAATGCAAAATTCATGTTCTTTTTATTGGACACAGTGCTCCCATCCCTAAATTCCTATGTAAAGCCTCAACCCCAATGTGATGGTATTTTGGAGGGGTTTTTGGGAGGGATCAGAAAGCTGGCTTGCACATGTGCACGAGCTAGTGCTCTCCCTGCACCCCACCTCTATCCCTCCCTGCCTCCCTCTCTCTCTCTCTGTCCCTCCCTCCCTCTCTCTCTCTCTCTCCTCCCACTCCTCCTCCCTCAGTCTCTGCCATGCAGAACACAGCAACAAGGTGTCCCTCTGCAAATCAGAAAGAGGGCCCTCACCAGACCCTGAATCAGCTGACATCTGGATCTGGGACTTTCCAGCCTCCAGAACTATGAGAAACAAATGTTTGTTGTTTAAACCAGGTAGTCGATGGTATTATATTATAGCAGCCAGAATTAAGACACACGGTGACATGCAAAACAAAAACATGGAGAGGAGGAATAAAGTTACCCGTAGTCCCACCACTCCACATCATGCCCTACTAATACTTCCGTGTATTTGCCACGAAGCATTAAATAAAACTAGGTTCTGAGGCCAGCCCTACTTGCCCAAAATCCAACCTGGAGCAACCAGACATGTAATGAACTGGCACAGATGAAAATCCAGAATAAATTTTTAACCAAACGTTGCTCATTCCAAAAAGATTTCCAAGTTCAGCTGATGACCTCCTGACCTCACCACACAGAGGGTGGGGAGGAGACTGCGGTGGGGCCGGAGGAGAGTGTGAAGCCAGTAGGAGTCAGCCAGTCGGCAGGTGTCGGTAAAATGGATGAGCTGGAGATACAGGTGGAGGAATGAATGCACATACATACAAAGACAGAAGTAGTCCCCTCACCTCATGTCCATGTTACCACCAGCCACGGTCACAATAAGGTTGTGAAACTTGAATCCAATACGAGTACAAGAATATGGAGGAAAGTCTGACAAACAAATTGCCAGGAAGACTCCCTGAGAGTTCACGGGGGTCACAAAGGACCCTTTGCAAACCCTGAGAGCGCTTCATCATGGGAGCACAGCTCGCACGAGGGCTGAAACAACCCCATTCCTGGGCAGAAGGACTGCGCCTCTCACAGCAAGACAACAGGCTCCTGACACTCACCCGTTAAATGCCAGCATCCTCCTGTCACGGGCCAACAAGCACTACTCACAGATTTCCAAAAGCGCCCCGGGTAGTAATCTCCTTGGCTGACTGCCCCCGGTAGAGATCCCCTCACAACTGTTCTCCAAACTGGGCAAAAGCTTAATAGCGCTTCCACATGCAGTTGTCCTACAGTTACAATAAGCTAGTAGTTACGTAAACAGGCGTCAAACATCAGGAAAATTAGGGCCACCTCCCATCCTGGCCCCCATATCCTATCCCCTGGTGGCCTGGCCTTGGTGCTGCAGAGGTCTCAGAGGGCTGGCTTGGAATGGCTGTCTCTCAGGAGGAAGACAGGGCTTGCAATATGGACTTCTTTCTGGTTTTAGAGAATCAGATGTCAGACCATTTCCAGAGGAGAGCCAGATCAATAATTGCTGGCACTCAGCTCCTCAGTGTGTGGAAACTGCCTGTCACTCACTCCATTCACTCAAACCAGCCTTTCTGAAGCCCTTAGAAACAAATGCCAAATAAGTGAGCCAGCCACAGGCATCCCAAGTCACCTCGAACTAGTTTTTCAGAGGCCTAAATTGAATGATCAGTCTATTAGGCTCAGTTCTGAATTCAGATGGCAGCCTGTGCTAGGTCCAGAAGAGGAAGGAGGTCACAAATCAGCTGGTCTGGAAAGAAACAAGAGCTCTGCCCAGTGACACATGCCTGGGTCTGAATGCCTGCTCTGCCACCAGCAGGGTGACCTCTTGGCCCCTAAAGCTGGAGGACCCTATCCATACAAGGTACATGGAAAAGTATTATCAATACAGTACAAAAGCAATCATAAATAGCCATGCGACACATGGTGAACTGTAACCATGCACTGTAGTTCTTAGAACTACAAAGCACAGTACCAAACATCAGTTGTTGTCATCATAGTCCCCTCCAGACCTTCTCAACCATAATGTGCACAGGAATCTCGACCATAATGTGCATTGGGGACTTTGTTGAAATTGAAATTCTGATTGATAGGCCTTGGGTGGGACCAGAAATGCTGGCAGTCTTGATATATTGATGATAATGCCTGACCATCAACCACACTTTGAGAAGCAATACCTGGTTCATTGTGTCCCAAATTTGTTTGATGAGAGCCATCTGGGGACTTGTTCGATATTCAAATAACTACACTTCCCTCCAGAAATTCTTGACTCAGTATATTTGGGCTGGAGCCTAGGAAGTTTGTAAAAACTACAGCCTCCTACTCTACTTTTAGACAAAAATCAACTACTGCTGCGAAATAGACTTAGAAAAAGGAAAGGTGGCTCATGAACACAAAAGATTAAAGTAACCAACTCAGCAACCAATTCTGTATGATTTTCAAACTATGTAAGTGAATTATCTGTGAACAACAGGAAGAGTTTTTATTTCTCGTTACACTGAAGATCTGTGTGGTCTAGTCAGGCCACCTCTCAGACAAGGGGATTGGCAGGCTGGATGGCTGAACACCATTGTCATCCTAAATGTCACTGGGAAATTTAGCCACCAAAAAGATTTTTTAACCAATTGAAGCAGGTTGCCAATGACCAATACTAAGAACTATCATTTGTTTATCAAAAAAACCACCAACAAAACCAAAAAACACAAAGAAAAACAACAAAAAAGGCAACCAAAGTGCAGTACTTAAAGCAACTAAGTTTGAAGCACAGGACACTTTAACATTATTGACAGGCCTGGAAAGGCAGTACCAATCACTAAGGCTGATAAGGTGGTGGCCATCCAGTACCTGCACAAGGACATTAAGATCCTACTCCTCTTTTCCAGATAGAAAACCAAGGCCAGAGGAAGACGAACTGTGGTCATGCATCAAGGAGTCACACAGACAGGGCACACCCAATGTGGCCTCTCAGCGTGTTCATTCCTTTTGGTATGGACATTTTCTTACAACTATCTGCTGTGCAGTTCTTTCCTTCTAGGTCATCCCTGTGAATGCAACTCCTTGAGGTAAGCCAAACTTGAACATATCAAATCCAGAAATAACTACTGTAAAATTACTTGGATAGTAAACAATGATAGGAATTAGCAGTTTAACTGAAAGTGTGAGCAACTGATTCAAATTATGCATAGCTTTAGCTTGAATGAGACATGGATTGGGGAAAGCAAGGCTGATCAGCGTGAGTTAAAACTGATGAGTGATCTTTGGTATCGCCCGGATTAAAGCAATCTTTTCAGCGTCTTTTTACTCCCCACCCCCACTATCCCCACTCCCCATTCAAATGACTTCAAAAGACACCAGCGCTCACCATACATCTTCATTGTTCTCTGGGGAAATTAATTTTTCATATAGGAGAATCCATGAGGCTGCTACAGGAAGGTTCTAGCTAGTTTCAGGTGAAAGGTGGCGCGGTAGGAGGCCGTCCGACAGCAGTTACTAGGGCTAGAGTAAAAGGCTCAGGGACGCAAACCAGCCTTACCTTAAAGCAGAGGAGAGGGCAAGGCGCTCCTCCCCCTGGGCCTCGGGATCCTCGTCCGCAGCAGAGGCAGTTAAAGGAGGAATTCCAACTTTCTCTTCCCGGCTCTGAACGCTGGCTGACTGCGCTCAGCAACCAGAAGGAGCCTTCATTCACGAGCCCCTCCGCCCTCCCCAGGGCTCGGGCACAAAAGGGGGAGCCCGAGGCCAGACGACACGGCGATAGCGTGTGGGAGGGCAACACTTCCCGGCAAGTGATTACCGCGGGAAGGACGCCAGAGCTGGAGAGTCTGGGCGGAACCCCGGGGCAGCGCGCGAAAGGAGGTCACCCGCGGGTCCCTGGGCACGTGTGGGGCGCACTGGCAGCTTCCCCGACAGCCTCCGAAGGTCAGGACGCCCGGGAGCACAAGCCCGCCCACTTCCTCCGCCAATCCCCGGCCGGATCCCTTCAGCCCGCGAGCGCCGGGTCGGGGCTACGCTCACCGCCGCGTCAGCCGGGTGCGTCCTGCTCGGGTTCCGCCGACTGTTCTCGCCTCTCCCTCTGCGGCGGGAGCGGCTGCTTAAGGACCACGAGGACCGCGGGCCGCGGGCGCACCCTCCGCCCCGCCCCCGCGCGGTAGTGCCACCGGCGGGCGGCCCGGCGGGGCTCCAGAGCGCCTCCGCGGCCGGGGCGGGCTATGCCCTGCGGGAAGCGGGAGTCGACGCCTCTCGGCAAAGCGCTCAGCCCGCACGGGCCGTGGAACTGCCGGGAGCCGGAGGCGCTGCCGGCCGGCTTCTGAGTTGCTTTCCTTCCCCTAAGGTTACCCGAGGCCCTCTGTGAGGCTGACCGGAGTTGGACCTCAGGGAGCTGAAGCTGGGCTATGTAGAGTGGACTGACAGAAGTCTTTAGGCTAATTAACCTAGCTGGAACCCTGAGCTCAAGATCTTAATTTTAAATTATAATTGAGTATGAAAGTACTCGAAAGGAAGTGATGAAAAATAAATTTACTTATTGCCATTTAAAAAACCCCAAAACATTTCCAATTCCGCCTCTTCCAAGGAAATCCATCCCCACTGAAGAAAACGGTAACTCTGTCAGTCTCTCTGATCCTAAATTTAGGCTATTAAAAATCACTATGTATAATGCCAGGTGGTTTCTAGATTAATTGGGAGGAATCACTGCATAAATCATATAAATGTCTAACCACTATGCTGTACAGCTGAAACTAATATTGAATGTCAACAGTAGGTGAAAATCTTTTTAATTAAAAAATTAAAAATTAAAGTACATTGAATTTATTTAAAGAAAAAAAAAAGCACTAATCAAGCAATTTGTTGTATACCAGGAGTAAAGGAATTTTTTTCCCGGGCCATGACACACAGAGCTAATACCTACTCAGTGTCCAGGGTCTTGGTCTCTTCCTGGCAACTACTCAATGCAACTAGCACTCAGTAACAGCCCTCTGATTACTTTGGTTCATGCTTCATTTCTACACCATGTTTTCTTCCTTAAAACATCGTATCGTTTTCTTTTACAACTTTTTTCCCTGCTTAGATATGATGTTAGGCCATTGTAGTTGTGACTTTTGGCTCAAGCCAGTGACCTAAATATTTGACATGACTTGCGTGAGCACTTAACATGGACACACTACTGAATAGACCTCCCTGAGTTTTTTGCCTGAAGGTCTCTGAGCTCCTGATAAATTGGAGCACATATTAAAAACAGCTCAAAGATTGTCTTCACAAGCTCAGCACTGGAACATAATGTAATTACAGCAACAAGTTGACAATGCACTGTACAATTGTATGCCTGAAACCTATGTAATCCTTGCTAACAGATGTCACCCCAATAAGTCTAACAATAAAAAAAAGAAACAGATACAAGCCAGGGAGTTTCAATAACTTGCCCAGAGTAACATGTAACATAATTAGTGGGAAGCAGATGCAGGAGCAGAGCCTCCAATCACAAACCCTAGAGGACTGAGGGACTTTCAGTATCTCCCAGTCCAGTGGCTTTTGCAAACTAGAAAAAAGAGGCCCAAAGGAAAGGTAATTAAGGACAGATCCAGATCTCCTGTTACAGACTAAAAGGAGCTCTGGACTTGGAGTCAGGACACTTGCAATAACAATCTCTGTGAGACCTGTAAGGAGTCCTTTAACCTTTTTATACTCCAGCTATCAGGGACTGCATCTCATTTGAATGCCCCCACTGCAGGAGCAATCCACCTGGAGCTACTGCAGATTGGCCCACTCTGTGTCTCTTTAGCCTTTTTCTCTCCTCTCACAAGGACTGTTTCAAACTCTCATCACCCAAGCCTTCTACATTTCTTCTCTCCCCAACCTCTTCTTAACAACACTCAGCCAGTGTAAAGTAAGAAGCAAGCAGGAAACTTTGGTGCAAATACTTAACCCTTAATCTGTAAGGGTTACCTTTTTTGTACACTCTCGTCTGCTTTTCCTCTGCTTGTTTCTTGTTTGCTGTAGCCTCATAGCTGGCATGAATGATGCTGGTGAAGAAACTGAGGCTTAGAGGGGCCAAGTCACTTGTCCAGTGTTATACAGGTACTAAGGGACGATTTGGGACTGATCAAAGTTCTATTCAATTCTAGTTCTTGTTCAATTCTAGTTGTTCAACCAAGTTCATGTTCTTAACCACTACGCTATATAGTAATATCTTTCCAAAGGCTTCCTCTTAAAAGCAAAAAGTTTTCAGGAACCAGAAGTTCTTTCTCCTGGAATCAATCTCTCTCTATAACATTTTATAAAATCACCTAAGCAGCTTAAAATTCCTCACAGCAGTGACCCTTTCTGCTATATTTGTTTTAGAAATAGAGAAACAAATATATAGATGTCAAAAGTCTTAACATCTCACAGGCGCTCAGAGAACTGATTGGTTGGCATTGAATCATGAAAGTGTTCATGCAAAGGTTCTTCCAAGGGTAAATTTCCGGGAATATGTTGGCCCCTTAAGTACGGAATTTTAGATTAACCATTGCTGTCAATGTAGGTAGGTCAACCCAATAGTATTTCAACCTGGGTTCCGAACAGCAGACAAGTCAATACACTGACCTCTTTCTTTGCTCCAGGTTTCTGTTTGCTGCACTTGGGATGCACAAAACAGGAACATCAGTACGGCTGGCTCTGTGACAAAGCAGCAGATGTGACATGGGTCAGAGGTAAGGGAACACACAGAATGGCTACATGGAAAGGGAGTCTTTTTCTTTCAACCGAATTTCATAATGCACTGGTTAATGACAATAAAAGGAGAAATAATGTCACCACTTGAAGGATTTTGGCCCTGATACCATGGGGCTGTGTTTTAACAAATTGTTAAGTGGAGTTGCAAATAATTCACAAACATAAATTATCTCTGATTCAAGAGTACTTTTAATTAATGGGAATGAAGGAAAAATGCTTTCATTACACAATTTAAACTCCTACGGAGTATTCTTTCCTGCTAATGTAACTTTCCTTGAAAACTCTGGTACGTCTTATTTGGAATCAGGTAGAATTTGCGTTGGAAATAAACACGGATTTGGATTTCTATTTATGTGGAATAAGGGGTAATCTTTATCCCATGAAACAGTTGGTAGGACAGTATTTTTAAAGAGAGGTATTTTCTGTTTTCCAGTTTTCTTGAGAAAGAATTGATGTATATCACTTATAAATTTAAGGCATACAGCACAATGGTCTGATTTGTATATATTGTGAGATGATTTCCACAGTAGGTTCAGCTATCATACATCTTTTCATATACATTCAATAAAAAGAAATAAAAGAGAAAACTTTTTCTTGTGCTGAGAATTCTTAACAATTTTCCTATATATTATGTAGCAGTGTTAGCTTAGCCATATGTTATACATTACATTCCTAGTATTTATTTTACAGCTGGAAGATTCTACCTTTTACCCACCTTCTTTTATTTGTCTTTTCATTGGCAGTGTTTTCATAGCTGAGATACATATTTCATGAGCCTTATGTTTGAATTTGTAAAATACATGTTTTTTAAAAAGATATAATTTATAATAGCTAAGAATTAGGAGAAATGTTCATAAATTGTTAAAATTTAATGGATCTTTAATAAGAGGAAATAACTTTCATCATTTTTAAAAAATCACTTTCTTAAATCTTATGCTTTAGAACATATTTGGCTGGAAGTAACAGAATACTCAAATATCAGTGTATTTATTTTGAATATAAAAAGAAACCTAGAAGTATAAAGTTCCAGGGCTGTTTAATTTAACAGTTCAAAAGTATCTGGGTCAGTGTCTCTGGGATTCTCTTGGCTTTTCCCTCATGATCACAAAGTGGCTGCTGCAACTCTTATCAAATTCTCACATTCATTATCCAAAGGCAGGAAGAAAACATTATCTCTTGCTTCCTTTTTATCAGAGAAAAAGAAAAACTTTCCCAGAAGTCCTCTGTCAAACTGCCTCTTGTATTTCTCCTTTTAGTATCATTAACCAGGGCATTACGAAATTCTGTTGAAATAGAAAGATTCCCCTTTTCATGTAGCCATTCTCTCTCCTTCCCTTTGAACTGGTCCACAACTGAGTCTCATGCTCCCCAAACATAAGCATGGAGAAGAGAATGGAGCTACCATAACTGGTTTGGAACAGGGGTCAGCAAACGTCTGAAAAAGGTCAGCTAGTAAATAATTTAGGCAGTTTCACATGATGAGACGGTCTTAGAAGAGCGTGGTTTGACTTGGGATAGCTGCAGCACAGGGATCTCATGTTCATAAGGACTGGAGCCTATTTCTCTCATAGAGAGATTCTGAAGGTGGAGAGGCTTGGCCAGCTGGTTTAAAGGGACAGTGGCTTGGGGAAGAGCAGCAGGGCTCTCAACAGGTTCCCATGGCTCCACATAAAGGACAATATCCACTACAGAAATGGGAGGAGCCCTGGGGCTGCCCAGGAGGCAAAGGAGATGCTACCGCATCAATAGGATGTTGGGGATGGTCTAATGACAGCAGAAAGGAAGCATGGCTGACCTCATCTGAGGGGGTGCTTCTCCATGGAGGGGGCTGAGCCAAACCTGCACACCATCCCCTAGGAAACCCCACACCTTTGTCTCTGAGGAGCAATCCCCCCGCAGTTGACCAGCTTCAGATAGACCCAGAGCAAGGCCAGTTCAAAAGGCAAGCCTTTCTTTCCTGTCCTCTTCCTGCCCCCTCTCAAAGAGCTGAACTCTGAAGAGGAAGGGGAAAATTTGAAGTTGAAATTGGCTTGGACTGAATTATCATAACAAAAATGCGAGCGTTCTAAGGTTGGTCTGAGCACCCTATTTTAAAGTGCAACCCAGTCCACCCTTACTCTGCTGTACTTTTTCATTGTCTGTAGCACATCACAGGCTGTATCATTTACTTATTTATTATGTCTTCATTACTCTCTGTCTCTTCCACCCTCACCTCTACCTTCGCCCCCACTTGTAAACTCCACAGAAACAAGGATCTTTGTTTCCAACTTATGTTTCTCTAAGTGTCTAGTATTATACTGTCCAGTTTGGTACTCATAGCTACATGTGGCCACTTTAACTTAATGACAATAAAATAAATTTTAAAACTCAATGCTCATGCACTAGCCGTATTTCAAGTGCTCCATAACCACATGTGGCTAGTGGCAGGACAGATACCGATCACCGAAAGTTCTATCGAATATCGCTGGTCTGGAATAGTTGCTGTCATATTGTGACACTCAGTCAATAACTGTAGAAGAAATAATTGGATGACTGAGTTGTTTTAAAGACAAGATAGTCCAGTGGAGAGTCTAGAGGCAAACTGCTCTATTATCAGTAGTTGTGTAAACGAGTAAATGAATCTTTCTCTAAGTTTCACTAGACAGTGAGCCATTTATAAACATTTAAAAGGCGCTTCTAGAAAGTTAATTATTCTGTGCAAACCACTGAAAAATACACAAGTAAAGGGATGCATCCAATTCTTTGGAAGGCCCATTGTATTTGAGGCAACATAACCAAGAGATTAGCACAGGCTCTGGAGTCAGATGCCTGAGGGGGAAATCTCAACATCTCTTCTTCCAGCTGGATAAGCAGAATAAACCTTCTGGAATGAGAATGAGGGGAAAGGTATGGTTCTGCAAACTGATGCCGTATGGCCCTCCCTACTGCCACCCCACCACCCCCCACATCTCTGCTTCTCAGTCTCAGTTTTTATGCTCCATGTGATCTTGCTAATGAAGACATGAACATGTCACATTCTAACCCTCTGATCATAATAGGATTCTTTCTCACCATGTGTGAAATACTAAGACATAGCATTCGGCCAAACCTCAAATAAAGATTCCTTAGTAAGCATCTCTATTCCAAGTTTTGTGCTAAGTACTAGGAATCTGGCACCTCATCTTCTAAGTAGCTTATACTGCAGTGAGGATTTAGAGCCCACTGCAAATTACAGAGAAGTATGTGCAGGGTTCTGGAGAGCAGCAGGGAAAGGGCATATAACCCAGCCCAGAAAACCCAGAAGGGCATCTGGAGGAAGTGATGGCTGAATCTTGAAGTAGAAATAGGAGTTGTGAATAGAAGTTTCACAGGATGGAACAAACCATACAATTGCTAGGTGAGGAGAGAGGTAGGGAAGGAGGTCAGAGCAGCAGGCAAGGGCTGGTCACTTAAGGTGTTAGGCCAAATTCCTTGCACAGAACCCACGTGGTAAGATTTTCTATTCCTTAAGTTAAAGCACCTGCAGCAGTGGTGTCTAACCTCATAGCTTCCCTGGGCCACATTGGAAGAAGAATTATCTTGGACCACACATAAAATACACTAACACTAACAACAGCTGATGAGCTAAAAACAAAAACAAAAACAAAAACAAAAACAAAAAGGTTGCCAAAAAAAATCTCATAATGTTTTAAGAATTTATGTTACACCACATTCCAAACCATCCTGGGCCACAGGTTGGATGTGCCTGATCTACAGAAGAGATTGCTGAATATGTCGGGTGCCCTCGATCTTGTGTAGTAGAAATATCTTACCTGTCTGGGGACATGGAGGAGACTAACTGGATTCCTCCATTCTTTAGGCACCAGGCCTCTGCATTGGCACTTTATCTGTTCAGGATTTCTGGTTGTGTTGGGTTTATCTGTGAGATTGTGAAATCTTACTCTGTAGGGGAAAGAAATTCTATGTACAGAGGAAGCCTGTTTAGGGTTTTAAACAGGTAAAAAGGGCCTGAACTAAATTATTAACAATCACTTTGGCAGCTAGGTAGAGAAAATATTGCAGGAGAGTGAGAATGGGGGAAGGGAGCCAGTTAGGTGACCACGGAAAAAGTCAATGCCCAAGATAACTCTGGCTTAAACAGGGGAAAGTGGAATGGAGAGAATGTACATATTATACAATCATTTGCAGTCTTTGGTAGAGGCTCATGCACACACACAATAGAAATGTTTTCTGAGACATGAGATTACTTTTGCCTCCAGGGATACTTGAACATTACAGATGCAACCAAGAGTCAGGGCAAATCAACTCAGGTCAAGAAGCAGTTTCCTGAGGGCATAATTTGAAAGGGCAGGAGAACAAAGCAAAACAATCTCAGCTGAAGTGACAACCTTTGTTTATTGGAATCTAAAATGTCTTCTTCTAAAAATTAAGATTTTTTTTTTTTTTTGCAATAGCTAGTATAATAAACCAGCAATCTGGGATTTCATACATTAGTATATGTTAGTTTAATTACATACAGCGGGTGCCAAATATACACATTTTAAGAGGTGTTACCTATGTATTACTTTTCAAAGTTGAATTGAATTATGATAGCAATGTGTAGAATGAAGTTTCCTCAAAAGATGGCATTAATGAAATAAATGCTAACATCACATGTGACAAGCAAGACAGTCAAAGAAATAGTGCAGCACAACTGTCATTCAAGGAGCGCAAGACCATTTTGAAGTGGTATTTGAAATTCCAGAATGTTGTTTGAGTATCCCCCATATTCTCCTGACTTAACACACCTTGACTTGTACCTATGGGGGACCTTAAACGACATGGTTATTGTAGAAAACTGGCCACACTGGTGGTAGTTTGGGAAGAAATTGAAATGGCATATGCAGCACTGTAAGTGGACATTTTGGTCAATGTTGCTCAAGCAGTAGTTTACCGTAAACAAAAGTTTTAGACACTGATGGTAACCTCTTTGAGCACCTCCTGTGATTGCAGAAGACCAATGTGACTTGTATTCATCTTTTGTTATTGATATATATTGAGTATTACAATTTTTCTTCTTTTTTTTTTTTTTTTTTTTTTTTTTGCTTTTTGGTATGTGGGTAGCTCCCTGGTTGGGAATCGAACCCAGGCCACAGCACTGACAGTGCCAGCGCTGAAGCCTTAAGCCACTACACCATAAGGGAACTCCCGAGTATTACAATTTTAAGAGAGATTTTTACTTTCTTAAAATGTGTATATGTGTATTTAACACCCTCTGTATATGTCTGCCCTCCTGGTGGGTAGATGAGAGAGAGGGCATTTGACAGGCAGGAGAGAGGAGGAGAACCCTAATTTGGAGAGCAGGCTTTGCCGGTGTGCCAGGCCTGGGTAAGGCTCAAGGCAGGGAGACTCTCAGAAGTTGGAAAGCAGCAAAGAGGCCAGTCCTGGAAGGAGTTGGGTTGAGTACAAAAAGGCAAGTGTGTGAGGGTGGGGAACCAGAGAACTTTCAAATATTTCCGATTATTATTAACCTGAGGACACTACTGCCAGGAAACATCTCTGTCATCTCCAGAAATCTTTTGCTAAGCACTGTTTGAGTACAGTTCTGTCTTATGCCGTGTGGTACACATTAGAATGACATGATACTGGTCTTTGATAAACTTAAAACCCAAAGCAATTTTACTATTAATTATGTTCAGAATGATCATTTTACACAGCGGGAGAAAAAGCAAACACCTAGACAGTCTGATTTGAAGGGCACAAAACGACTTACTCTTCATTCCTATCTCCTGAAAGCAGTGCTGTGGCAGGTCTCTCAGTGCCATCTCCGCATCACCCTGGACTCCTGCTTTGGGTGCCAAAGACCTTGTGAAAAGTCTCCCGTGATTGATGCTCCTCCATCTGTACTCACTTAGGAGCCTGTGAGTGTGTCACTTGAAACGTATTGCCTTGCACATCTTGTTGTATCACCTGTTAAGCTATCTGTGACCCTGACCAGGTCACCAGCCCCTTGAAAAAGAAATAAAGTTTTATTCATCCTTATATCCCAAGAAGACTAAACTTTATTTCACATATGAAGTGGGACATATTATACAAATACCATACATCTATATTTATTTTATGTAAACTTTTACTTTAAGCTGTTTGATACAATAGTTTGATTTATATAGTTTATAGATGTATAAACTAGAAAAGCTAGGAATATATGCACAAGGGGGGACCCAAAAAACCTGAAATAATGTGCTGGTAGTCTCTGATTATAAGGAGGCAGCATCAAGAACTCACCGGCCTGGAGCCCCATCACCCACCACATCAAACAGGGAGAGAGCAGAAGCAGGGTACCCTGAGACCAAGATGACCTGGACACTGAGGAAACACATGCCTCGTCAGGTAATAAGGGACATTTTCCATGGCCTAGGCCACAGAAATCCCAGAAGTCCCATATGGTAGAATAGAAAACAAAAACTTGAGCTATAGGAGAAAAAGAAAAGAAAGATCTCTATTTATTAACACTCTAAATTGTTAAAAGCAAAATAGTACTTAAAAAAGATTTCAGTATTTCAAATGCCCAGGCAGAAAAGTAATTCATCAAGTACTATGAATAACCAAGGTAACAAGGTAGCTCACAAAGATAATGAAAAGTCTCCAAAAACAAACTCAAAGACATGAAACACTGTGATTTAAATGACAATTCAAGATAGCAGTTCTGAAAAACTCAATGAGCTACAAAACAAAACAAAACAAAACAAAACAACAAAACAAACAAACAAAAACAATAGAAAGGTAGTTTAATCAGCTCAGGAATAAAATCAACAAACAAAAGAAGTTCTTTACCAAGAGAATTGAAACTATAAAAAAGAACCAAACAAATTCTGGAGCAGAAGTAGTCAATAAATGCAATGGAGAATGAATTAGAGAACTTATAAAGTAGAGCAGACCAGATGGAGGAAACATCTAGTGATCTTAAAGATAGAAATCTACAAATGATTTAGAAAAGAGAGAATTGAAAATTTTAAAAAAATGAAAGAACCATACCAGAATTATCTGACTCCATTAGAAAGAGCAATATAAGAATAATGGGTATACTAGAAGGTGAAGAGGAAAAGGGAACAGAAACCCTATTTAAGTAGGTAATCAATAAGAACTTCTCAAACCTATGGAAAGAGCTGGGCCCTGAAATCCAAGAAGCTAAGAAAACACATAATTGTCTCAATACAAAAAGACCTTCTCCAAGACAGATTATATTAACACTGTCAAAAGTTAATGAGAGTATGTCCACGGGTTTTTGATGGGAATTGCATTAAATCTGCATATTGCTTTGGGTAATATGGCCATTTTAACATACTTTTACAAAGTAGATTTTAAAAATGATCACATTTGTATGGAACCACAAAAGACTTTGAATCACCAAAACAATACTACATAAAAAGAATAAGGCTGGAGGGCTCACACTCCCCAATTTCATTTAATAATGCAAAACATCAATAATCAAAACATCCAGGTATTGGCATAAAAACAGACACATGGAACCATAAAATAGAATTGAAAACCCAGAAATAAATCCACAAATACATGGACAAATAATTTTTGAAAAAGAAGCAAAAAATATGCAATGGGGAAAAGAAAGTCTCCTCAGTAGATGGTGCTGGGAAAACTGGAAAACTCATGTAAAAGAATAAATCTGAATTGTGAAATGTCACCATATACTAAAATTAATTCAAAATATATTAAAGACCTCCACCTAACACCTGACACAATAAACTATATAGAAGTAAACATTGGTACTAAAATTAAACACCTCAGGATTAAGAAGGACTTCATGAACTCGATCTCAAAGGCAAGGGAAATAAAAGCCAAAATAAGGGAATGGGAGTATATCAAGTTAAAAAGCTTCTGCACAGCTAAAGAAACCATCAAGAAAACAGAAAAACAAGTTATAAATGGGAGAAGTTATTTGCAAACAATACCATGTATAAAGAACTAATATCCAAAATGTATAAGGAACTTACATAACTCAACAACATCAAAACGAACAATACAATTTTAAAATGGACAGAGGACCTGAATAGTTTTCTCCCAAAGCCATACAAATGGCCAACAGATATATGAAAAGATGGTCAACCTCAGTAGTACGGGGGAAATGCAAACAAAAACCACAATGAGATACTGCATCACACTTGTTAGAATGGTTGTTACTAAAACAAAATAAAACAAACAAACAAACAAACAAACAAAAACTACAAGGGCTGGATAGGTTATGGAGGGAAAGGAACCTTCATACACTGCTGGTAGGAATGTAAATTGGTACAGTTAGTACGGAAAACAGTGTGAAGGTTCCTCAAAACAGTACAAATAGGGTTAATACATGACTCAGCAATTCCTCTTCTAGATTTCTACACAAAAAAAATTGAAAACATTTTTCCATAAAGATAAATGTGCTCTTATGTTCATTATTCATGGTGGCCAAGACATGTTAGCAACCTAAATGTCCTTCAATGGATAATTGGATAAGGACAATTCAGTAAGTATGTACCATGGAATACTACTCAGCCATAATAAAGGATGAAATAGTGTCCTTTGGGACAGCATGAATGGATCTTGAGAATATTATGCTAATTGTAATAAGTCAGAAAAAGTGAGGAACCATATGATTTCATTCATATGTGGGATAAATATTAATGCAGAATTAAATGAAATAGAGAACAAAAAGGCAACAGAAAACTGAAAGCAACAAACGAATAAGACGAACAAACAGCTCATAAACACATGCTACAGTTTAGTGGTTACCAGAGAATAAGTGGTGACAGGGGGTTGGAAGCAGAGATAGACGTGAGTAAAGGGCATCAAATATATGGTAACTAAAGGAGATTTGACTTTGAGTGGTGAACACCCAGTGCAATATACAGATGATGTATTATAGAACTGTATACTTGAAACATCTAATCTTATTAACCAATGTCACCCCAGCAAATTTAATAAAATGAAAACATCTTATCTTTTAATGATCTCTCTTCTCTTTTTAAGGGATTCCAGATGCACGGAATTGAGTTAATTAACATCTTTGGTTCATAATGCACTGTCCTTCTTGCTTCATGCATAGCCTGCTTTTAGGCTGTTTGTATCATATGGAACCACCATTGATACATTAATAGTCACCATACCTGCATAACGATTGCCCAAGAATTTAGTTGCATGTAACAACCATTTTTATGCTTATGGATTCTCTGGGCCAGCAGTTTGGACAGAGCATGGTGGAGAAGGCTAAATCTCTGCTTCACGATATTTGGAGTCTCAGTTGGAAGACAGAGAAGTCCAAGGGTTGGAATCATCTGAAATTTGCTCACTCAGGTCTGGCAGTTGATGCTGGCTGTCAGCTGAGACCTTGGCTGGGATTGTTAGCAGAAATATCTTCACGTGTCCTTTCTGTATGGCCTGGGCTTTCTTACTGCCTGGTGACTGGGTAACTAGGGTGAGTGTCCAAAGAGAAAGGGAACCAGGAGAAATTAACCTAACCTTGGAATCAGATTGGATACCACCACTCTCACTTCCTGTGCTCATTGATTTTTGAAGAGTACTTACTTTTTATGACATCGACTGCCAGAAAATCATCTCCATAAAGATATGATATTATCAAAAGGAATGCAGTAGTCTAATATTAAAAATGTGCACTACTTTGAGTCAGTCTTCAAATGGGCAGTGACAGACACTGTATTTCCTTGTTGTGCGCCAGAGTGCCTTAGGGCACAGTTTGGGAATGAAAATTTTCTTGTACGTTAAGCTCCTGAGAAGCTGTGGGACCACACCCTTAAGTTTCTTATTATGGAAGTCCTTTTGCCTGTTTGAAGGGCTCTCTGAAGCACCACCTAAATCTTTGCAAGATCTTAAAGGGTTTTATACCCATGCCCATCTTTAGACTGTTTTTCTGACACTGCCTTGGATTTGGTCTTCGTTCAGAAGTCATTTTTAAATTTTAGCATCATTTACTGTCTGGAGGGGCTAAAAATGAGAAACATTTCTCATGGTGATAGCTAAGAGCTGATTTGCCTTTCAAGCACAGAGGATAGAACTGCTTGGGTCTTCAGTATGGAGTGTGCAGTAATCCCTCAAATTCCACCCATCTATTTTCTTTAGAGAAATATTCCTACAAGTGGAATTGGTAGATCAAAGGATTTAAACATTATTAGGATTATGATGCATGTCAATAAATTGCCTACAAAAAGTTATGCCAATTTACGTGTCTACTAAATAATATTTTCACCTCATTAGAGTTTCTCTTCTGAAATTATGTGTCACACAATTCATATAAACAAATTCAGAAGCCTAGAAGATATAAAGTGAAAAAGTATATATTCATGAAAGTCTCAATTATAGGAGAGAGTAGATTTAAAAAAATATTTTAACAAGTTCTCATTCTTGTTAAAATCTATGTAGAAAATCATCTTATTTTGATGACAGAGAGTTCCTGACAATTTTTATTAATTACAACACTTCAAATTATAAACCCAGAAGTTAGGACTATAAAGAACACCATTGTCATAAAGTACATGGTTCTACAAAATGAAACTCACCTATAGTCTTTGCATAATCTGATTATATATGTATATACAGGGTCCAGCAGAAGTAACACCCTTTTTAAGCCATTATATTAATGTAGTTATGATATTGTTATATTACAAAATTACATGCTTATGATTTTAGTATAGATTACCAGGCCTTAAAAAAAGGTGTTATTTATGCCTGACCCTGTATATTAAAATTTGAAAATAAACTTCACTAGTAGTTTATGAAAGAAATACAGTGATTTGAGATAAAATTTAAGCCATATTCACAGGTAACAGTTGAAAGCACATTTTTAAAAACTAAAGAAGCTGTGGTACATATACACAATGGAATATTACTCAGCTGTAAGAAAAGATGAAATATTGCCATTTGTGACAAGATGGATGGACCTGGAGATCATCATGCTAAGTGAAATAAGCCAGACAGAAAAAACAAAGAACTGCATGATTTCACTCATATGCGGAATATAAAACTGAAAGCAAAGAAAAAAAGAAATGAACAAACAAATAACCCATGGACACAATCAATAGTTTAATGTTTAATTGGGGATGAGTGGGTTAGGGAGGGGAGAAAAGGGAGGGGGCAGGAGAGGAGGGGAGGAAGCTAAATATATGGTGATGGAAAGAGAAGTCACATTAGGTGGTGAACTTATTATACATCAAGATGACAATGCACTGTACAATTGTATGCCTGAAACCTATGTAATCCTTGCTAACAGATGTCACCCCAATAAGTCTAACAATAAAAATGAATTAAAAAAAAACAAAAAACAAAAAACTAATTGTTGTATTTCCTCTTTTCATTCTATTTTTTTTTTTTTCATTCCAGTGAGATTTTTAGATCTCCCATATCTTAATGAAGTTCTTTAAGGATTTGGGAACTCTAATTTGCATATTATACAACAGATCATAGTATAGAAAGCCAGGTCTAGTAAAACATTAATTTGGATCTGATTCATTGAGATGGCAATTCTCAGTTTTTAAAAAATAATATAATTTTGTTTTATGTCTGGCATGTAGTTTCATTAACTTAATTTACTGAAGAGTAGCTTTATTTTCTTTTGGCTTTTTCTCATGGAAAATTTAAGACATAAAGTGAAAAAAAAATCATAAAATGAAGCACTTTATACCTGTCACCCAGCTTCGATAATGATCAGCATTTTGCCATCTATACCTTCCATCACTTTTCATCTACTTAATGATGATGATGGTGATGCTAATTTTGTTTTTTTGTGTGGAAAATCTATATAGAGTCATGTATATAAGTCTTTGCTATGGGATTTTAACAAATGGATCTGCCCATGTAACGCACACACTTAGCTAGATGCACGGGATTTTCCATTTCCAGCTGCCCCAGCAGTAGCCTTCTGTCCTGAGGCAACCACTATTTTGATTTTTCACCTTTCATTAATTTTGCCTGTTCTAGAACTTGATATAAATGGAATCATGCCATACATACTTTTTTTAATCCACCTTCTTTCATTCAGTTTCGATTATGTGATGTCTGAGTACTCTTTTATTGTATGGATATATCACAATTTGTTTATTCTCCTCATGGTAGACATTTGGGGTTTTTCCAGTTTTAGACTATTATGAATAAAGCTTATGTGAATAGGTTTAGTGACCTTTATAATTGCTTGTAATACATATTGTTTTTTAAATAAAATTGTATCTAATGAAAAACCCCATTAATTTATCATTTTCAGGGTTGATCCTTCACCCCTCCACCTTAATATATTGTTCTGATATAGACGATTTACTGTAGAATGGTACACCTGCAACCTATGTAATTTTTACTACCCAATGTCACCCCAATAAATTTCACAGTAAAAATCAGTAAATTGGACTACATTAAAAATATATACACAGAGGGTGCCAAAAAAGATGTGTACATTGTAAGAAAGGCAAATACCATTAAAATTGTAATACTCAATATATACCAATAACAAAAGATGGATACAAGTCACGTTTGACTTCTGCAGTTACCAGAGGTGCTTAAAGTGGTGACCTCAGCATCCGGACACTTCTGACTACGGTGAACTATTGCTTGAGCAATGGTGACCAAAGTATCCGCTTGTACCACTGCACATGCCATTTTAATTTCTTCAGAAAGCACCACCAGTTCAGCTGGTTTTGTACAGTACACCACATCCTTTAAGGTCCCCCGTAGGTAGAAGTCGGGGGTGTTAAGTCTGGAGAATGTGGGGGAAACTCAGCCACACCTCTTGGTCCTATCCATTGTCCTAGCAAATGGTCTTGTGCTCCTTGAACAACAGTCATGTTTCCACCATTTTCTTGACTGTCCTGCCTGTCAAAGAAAGGTGAAGCTACCATTCCTTTGATTAATGCCATCTTTTGATTGAAGGTCACATGGCTACCATAATTCAATTCAACTTTGAGAAGTAATAGATAACATCTCTTTAAATTTGTGTACATTTTTTGGCACTGCTGGTATATATGGTTCTGAGTTAGTATTGTGCTTCTACAAGTATCCATTAACTCTAACCTTTGACATTTAAGTTTATACAGACTTGATACCTTATATTTAAGAATTCTTTATTTTTTTTCAGAAATCAATACTTTTTTTAAGCAAATGTTTTCTCCAAAAAATCATTTTACTTTCCACTAAACTAGAGTGGCATAACAACTAATGCTTCTTTTTTCTTTCTCATTTGTTTTTTTCAGAATTGAGTCCCTGAGGCCTGAGTTGGTGGCTGCTGCGTCTGCTGTTGCAGATTCTCTTCCTTTTGAGAAGCAGACAACCAAGTCAGAGCTGCTCAGGCAGCTCCACAAGCATGAGGAAGACTCAAGGACACAGAAGAACAGAGAGAGACAGAAAATTAGGTTAGTAAATCAAATAGTATGTCAGTATTGCTGACATCTCAAAATAGGCTGTTTTTATGTAACTGGCAAGGAATATACACAATATACTCATTTATATGTAATATATACCTCATAAATGAAATATTAGCATTTTGATTTTTTTAAAAAATTTGCATCTTAATTGCAGTTTCTAAAAGACCATTGAACAGTTAAACTATTCTTTTAAGAAGTTACACAATTTCTTGTCCCCAAAAAAGAAATGATAAACTCAGTAATGTTATTAAAAACAAGTAAATAACAGAATAAGTTTCTCTGAGAAGATTAATATTTTTCAGTTAAATAATTTTCTGCTTTTCTGCATAGTACAATAATCTTTAGGTGTGTTTCCTTCTGTTTTTCCTCTTAAGTTTTAGCTGACATCTTTCCACTTATTGACTCATCTCTTATTACTTCACTTGCTGCTGAAATGTAGTTAGGGATGGCTCTACTTTGATTGGAGAGCCATCCAAAACCAGTAGTTCTCAGTGAGCATGTGGGTAAGATTTATCTCGGGAAGTTACAAAGAAAAATACAGATGATTGGACTGTCAGCCACATCATTCATTATATTTGTATTGAATAAATACATGGGAACAAATAAATATGGCTAAATTTCAACTTCAGATTTTTTTAATCTATGTGGTATGTATACAGATATTGATTGTATATCAACTGCTCTAGATGTTTGATGATTTTTCGTAAGTGACACTTTTAATTTCTGTTTTAAATGAATATTTCAGAAGAACATTTTTAAAATAAGGAAATGTAATACTTAATGGTTTGTGGAATGTCATCATTAATATGTGACATATAATCTTAAAGATAACTTTTTATGTTGTATTATTATGTTGAAAAAATACAAATTATATGGTATGAATCACATTTTTAAGAAAAGTTATTACTGTTCTAGAGCTAAAATTTATATTATACTTGAGTTTTTCTTATTTCAGTTTCAGTAACATAATATCAGATAGGAAAGTTGCCAGATCTGCCCCGGCTAGAGTTAGTACAAGACCAGTTCATCAGGTTCAGTTTGATGAAGGATCTGACAGTTATGTTGGCCAGGAGAAGACCGTTGATTTTAGAGAAAGGTATTGAAGCTTTGTAGTCTATTTGGTTTGGGTTTGCTTGTTTAACTGTAGATTTACTTTGTTGCTATGCATATCATTGCTGGTAGGTATCTGAGCATGATGGATGCATTTATGTGTCGCCTTATTCTCCTTGCACCATTTCCTAGAGAGGGAAAGATGCTCTAAGTTTACCTTTCCTGTACTTTTCTACACCATAAATCAAAGTGGGTGCTCCCTCACCTTTACCATGGTGAAGAGAGGTCTTTTAATGTAGAATAAATGGAGTTGACTGAATTCTGAACAAATGAGCCATGTGGTGAGAAGCATAATTTTTCATTCTGATATGGACCTAACAATGTTGATTCATATGCCCTTTCTTCATACCTTAGAGAAATAACCCACCATTAAAGAGAGAAAGATCCATTATAATACCTTAAAGTGGAAGATTATTGTGGCAGTTTGAATTTAGCTGTTTGCAGTACTTACCGATGCTAAGCCATGCCTTTCACAGTGATTTTTATAATAGAAAGCTATCTGAACTTACATAAAGTTTCTGTTTCTCTCTCAGGCCTATAAAGTGACAGTTGGGGATGGGGAACCAGATATTTAGCACGGTCTGACACAAACCAATTCAACTTAATAGCAGGTGTGCCCACAAATGGAGTATTTTTAATGTATATTTTATGGATTTTAAGTATAATTTCAGCAATTTGAGTTAACTCCTTCCATGTGTTAAATTACTGATTTGTATAGTAAGGTTGGAAAAGTTGGGTCAGCAGTTAACAAAGAAGGTTCAAGAGGTTACAGTGACTTTGGAAGATCATTTAAATTACTGATTTAAAGTGATTTTATAGCTGTGACATTATTGAATAAAGTAGAATGTGTATTATAGTTTTACTTATATTTCTTTAAAAAATACTTAAATGGAGTCTTATTAGAGTCAGTCTTCTTTGAGATGATTCCAAGGTAACTACATCAGAATGCTACATTATAGCTTGATTTTTCATGATGTTAGCTAGCTATCATTAAAACTGAAAGGCAGCAAGAGAGAAGCAAAACGTAGGAAGGGGGGTTCTGCACATACAATGACAGTGTTACAAAGCTGACTACAGGGCTCTAGGACAAGGGGACACAATAGTGAGATCCTCAGTTGTTCACCCGGTTCTGACTTGGGACAGCCTGAAAACATCCCGGTGGGGACTGATGGCTTCCGTTAGGGACAGAGAGGCCTGAGTCACAGAGAACTGGCTTTGGAGTCACACTGACCTGCCTCAGAACCTTGCCTCTGTACCACACACTAAACCTGTGACTGGGGACTGTCAGAGTGTTTCCCCATCCATAAAATGCTCAAAGTGCAGCCGAGCTTAAATGGCTTTCAGAAGAATAGGAGAGAAACGTGCAAACTGCATGTAGTAGATCCGCAGGAAATTCTGTTCCCTCCCCTTCCTATTTAGTCCGTTCTGATTTCAGACTTCCATGCTGTGCTGACTCCTTCCCTCTTTAGTGTGTGACTTTGTCCGGTCATCCTGTTCATCCTGTTAGTGTTGGTGCTGAGGGACTGCCAAGTGGGGAGAAGAGCGTACGACACTGAGGATAGTTCTGGAACACGAACGCCTTTGTTTAAAAATACCTGGGAACCTGCTGGAAGGAGAAGTGTGACGCGAGATCCCTTTATCTAATTTTAATGTGGAGTTTGCACTTTTCAGTTAGTTTAATTTAGTAGAAAAAAAAGTCATTTGATGCAGAAGATAATTCAAAATTATTAAAAAACTAACCCTACAGTTATGAACTGTTTTTTAAAAAATTTGGCAGTAAATTTACTGGAGTACGAATGTGAATGAAGTATAAAACAGTTGATTAAAATGTGTAAGGAAAAGTTTTCTATTTACTTTCTGACATGAATTTCAATAGTTAAAAATAGTTATGTAAAGAAAAATTATTTTAAAATTACAGATCGATTGTTTTATAAGTAGACATGTTTTTATTTATTTGTGCAATCTTTTATAATTATAATTTGTAATTAAACATGCAGTGTTTTCTCCCTTCAAGACAAATGTTGACTTTAACTGGTGGTTTTTTTGTGGGGGGGTCCCTTGTGTGTGTGTTCCTTGTGTGGGTTCCTCTTGTTTGGGACTGTCTGTGCTTCTGGACTTGTATGTGCATTTCCTTTGCCTGGATGGGAAAGTTTTCAGTCATTATTTATTCCAATAGATTTTCAATCCCTTTCTCTCTTCTTGTACACCTCTAATGCAAATGTTGTTATTCTTGATGTTGTTCCAGAGGGCTCTTAAACTATCCTCACTTTTTAAAATTTCTTTTTCTTTTTACTGTTTCAATTGGGTGATTTCTGCTACTTTGTCTTTTATATTGCTGATTCAGTCCTTTGCTTCATCTAATCTGCTGTTGATTCCATCTAACGCAGTGGTGTCCAACCTTTTGGCTGCCCTGGGCCACATTGGAAGAAGACTTACCTTGGACCGCATAAAATATACCAACACTGACAATAGCTGATGGGGTTAAAAAAAAAAGGTTGCAAAAAATCTCATAGTGTTTTAAGAATTTCTGTTGGGTTGCCTTCAAAGCCATTGTGGGATGTAGGTTGGACATGGCCTAATCTAATGTTTATTTCAGTTACTGTATTCTTCATTTCTGATTGGTCCTTTTTTATGGTTTCTCTCTCTTCATGTAAGAGCTCACCAAGTTCCTCTGTTGTTCCCCAACTTCACGGAGCATCTTCATAACCAGTGTTATGAACTCTATCTGGAAGATTGCTTGCCTCCATTTCACTTAGTTTTTCTGGAGTTTTGTTCTGTTCTTTCATTTAGTACATGTTCCTTTGTCTATTCATTTTGGCTGCCTCTCTGTATTTGTTTCTATGTATTAGGTAGAAGTGCTATGTCTCCCTGTCTTGGCAGAGTGGCCTCATGCAGTAGGTGTCCTTTGGGGCCCATTGGGAACATCTCCCTGTTCACCTAAACCAGGTGCTCCAGGGGTGTCCCTTTTGTGGGTTTTATGCACCCTCTTACTGGCACATCAGTGGGTGGGATTGACCCTCAGACTAACTGGCTGTGGGGACTGGCTGTGACTACAATGGATGAATTGTTGTGTGGGGCTGATTCCACAGAGTGGGTTTCATGTTAGTGGGGCTCTGGTGCCTGCTGAGTCCACCTTTTGGATGTGTCACTTGTGAAACTAATTGAATGGTGCTCTGGTGTGGTCTGAAACCAGCCACTGGCAGTGTTGGTTCTGAAGGACCTCGTAGGTGGGGCTTCTTTGCAGGCCCAAATCAGCTGCTGGTGGTACCCAGCCTGAGGCCACCTGGTAGGAGCTACAGAGTGATCTGCGGTTGATAACTACCTGTGCTGGGTGCAGAGGCCCTGGGAGAGGATATGCTATGAACTGAGGCCAGCTGCTACCAGTGCTGGGGTGGGGGCTGCTTAACAATAGATATGCTGCTAGTTTGGGGTTTTTGGACCTTTGAGAGATTTTAGGAAAGTCCACAGCATGGGCTACAACTGCCTTTTGTGAGTTACAGCTGCTGAAAGCGGTACTATCTTGTATAGAAGTAGAGTGGGGTGGGTTCTCACGGAATCACCAGGGTAGGTGTGTTTGATGAAGACTCAGATTTGTCCCTGAACTGTGCTGGCAGCCTGGGGTGGGAGGGCTCAACAAAGGAACAATGACACCGGCCAGCCCTTTTCTTTCAGCCAGACCTCCCCTCCAGCCTAAAGCCAGGTAACTCAATTTCTCCCTGTATGTCCCTAGCACTTTTCAAGCTGCTGCCCCAGCGCTGGAGTTTAGAGCCTATGAGTTAGTCCATCAGTGAGTAAAACCATGCATGGGCCCCTTAAGTGGAGGGGACTCCAGCCACCATCTGTCTCACCCAGACAGAAGCCTCACTGATTTTCATAGAAAGGTGTTGTGGGGACTCCTCTTCCCAGCTTCAGTGGGCTTGGGCTGGGGAGCCCAGTGTGAGCCTGAGACCCCTCGCTCTTCACAGGGCACCTCCACAGCTGACATGTTCCTACCAATTCTTAACCTCCACAGGTGGGTGTAGGATGAGCCTGTTTCACATCTTCACCCCTCCTATCAGTCTTGAGGTGGCTGTTTGTGACCTCTTAGTCTTCAGGTGATTCTCGAGGGTGGTTGTTCTATAATTAGTTGTGGTCTGAGCAGGAGGTGAATACAGTGTTTACCTGTTTTCAATCTTGACTGGAAGTCCTGGATTCTTTCTAATGTAGCATATTTTGATAGCTTCCCACGACATTGAGTTACCTAAAACAGTAATATGAGATGGATCAAATAAAAATTAAGGCAAATTAAGCTGATCTTTTCAATTAGATATTTTGGAACTTAGGCTGCTTTTGTATTATGATATAAAGATTCAAGTGCATTTGTTTCTATTTTTAGTTATTAGTACTTAAGACATGGTCATTTAGTTAAAATGTCTGGTGTGAGTTAGTGGAATTATTTTTAATTTCTACATTGAATAATTCATGTAAACATTTTTCTCATAAATAATTTTTATTGACAGTATATTAAAGTACTCATTAAATAAATTGTTTTTGTCTTTTTCAGCTTTAGGAAAAGTATATTCAAGGGAAAAAGACAATATTTTTTATCCCAAGGCAGT
The DNA here is from genome assembly GCA_004026885.1 of Lyroderma lyra. Lineage (NCBI taxonomy): Eukaryota > Metazoa > Chordata > Mammalia > Chiroptera > Megadermatidae > Lyroderma > Lyroderma lyra. Next base: position 5,658 of record PVJL010013072.1, on the reverse strand, counting down.
TACTGAAGAGGCATCTGAAACAGGTTTGTTAAGAAAAGAACAACACTATTTCTCAGGTGTAGAAACATTCTGACTTTCAAAAACATTCTGTGCCAGCTGCATGAGTCTAGAGCTATAGATTGGCTACTAATTTGGGGTAGAACATTATTGATCTCCTTCTATTTGCAATGCAGCTTATACTGTTGCAGAAAGATAACTGGTTTCTGTCCTAAGGCAGCTTTCTACATAGAAGAGGTTACCGGTAGCATTTACAGAAGTAAGTTACTGAGGTGATTTAGTGATTGCTTAGGAGATAGGAAGTAGAGCATTCAGGGTAGGCTGATGAGATGTCCCATTTTAAACAGGACAGAAAACAATTGTACTGTCTCATTTCAAACAGTGTGTGTGGTCAACCTAGTCTCACTGGGCTGAATTCAAGGGAGTGTATTTAGCAGACTTGTAGTATTTTTCTTCTTAAGTCTTTGTTCTCTAGCCTTTTTCTTCTTTGGGCAAGACGTCACATCCTTCAAATTTGCCATTTAAAATCTAATTGAAAGAGAAAAAAGAGTGTCCTTTTGCTTGGCATTAACTTTGGTTTACTGATAAAATAAATTAAGAACTCAGTGCAAATGATCTCCAGCTTACAAGTGACTTCCATTTCTAAAGAATGTAAATTCGGGTTTTGGACTTTGGTAGGAATAATTTTATCATTTGATGTTTAAGTTCCTAGGCAAGCCTCCAGTGGTTCATTGAAACTTTCTATCAGTTACTTACATAAACATCTGATTTTTCCACTGTTCAATAAACTCCTTGATAGCATGTGCTAGGGGTCATTGATTTTTGTATACCCAGCAGCACCCGGCCAAGTGACTTACAGGTAATATAAGTAGTTATCTTAAATCTTACATCCTTTTCTGAGCAATTTGAGATAAAAAAATATATATCCATAGACAAAATGACTTAATTTAATCAATAATTATTCATTTAAACAATGATGGAGCTAGAAGAACAACCCCCCTTTGTATTGTGCAGACTGCATTCTGTCCTGTATGATGAAAAGGAAATATGAACTGCACAGGCATGGGGAATGGATCAGCACTGTCCTGTTGAAGTGACAACTGTTCAGCTTGCCTCAGAAAGGTAACTTGTCATGGCAACTGCTGCTGTTCATCTACTGACCAGCCAGAAGAGGCACTTGGATTCTTGAGTGAGCCAGCTTACTTTTCTTAGTCAGAAACTTTATTCCTAAAACTGAACTTAGGTGGCAAGGATGTAAAATGATTATACTCTAATAAGGAAAAATGATGCCCAAATTCATGTCAGTTTACTCTAATGAAGGTACTGTTTTAATAAACTGTACAAGTCTAAGAATGTCTTTTGTTCCTAAATACAAGAATAGCACAATGTGCAAGCATATATTTAGCATTTATTCTCTGTTTCATTACTACCTAAAACAATGATTTATAGTTGGCATTCAATAATTACTTGACTGAATAGATGAGGTCTTACTGTCTGATGATTTTCACATTTCACTCCCTACTCAATTCTTACCACTGCTGTAAGGGGTATAGTCATAGACCCTACTGCTTATCCCAGAGTAATTTAGAGATGAGGGGCAGTGTAGCTTGATGGAAGGAGGTTTGGTGTTGGGTATCTGGATTATTCAACTTCAGATTCTGCCATACTAACCTCTCTTGAGTTTTCCTTTCCCCACCTATAAAATGGGGCTAATCCACACATCTCAAGGATAAAATGAGGTAATGTAATTAAAGTGCCAGGCATAGTGCCTGGAATACAATGGACATTCAATAAATACTTGTAGCTGTTAACAACAGTAATGATGTTGGGATGATCATCATGGAAAAGACATAGGTTGATCAGTGTCTACTGAATGAATTTTAAAAATGTGACCATGATAATTAAGTTACTTTACTGTTATGATTACTCTGTAAATGTGGCTAATAAGACTAACTGCTGTGCTATCAGGTGTTCTGGGCCAACATACTTAATATCCAGCAATCATTGTGTGGTCTGGCATGGTCATACATGAACTTTCACGTGGAAATCTTTGTATGGCATGCTTTTCTTTTGGGTAAGTATCTAGGAGTAAAATGGTTGCATGATAAGTATAATACTAACTTTTTAAGAAACTACCAAACTGTTTTCCAAAATCATTTTACAATTTTACATTCTTCCCAGCAGTGACTGGATGACGTATGACCTATTCTTGAAAGATGTCTTAAATTTCTAGAACAGATAAGTGACTGAATCATGGTATGATATAAGCTAGGAACACGTTATCTTACCTGTGGAATTGGTTGTAAGGATTAAATGAACAAATGCACAAAAAACATTTAGTACAGAATAAGTGCTTAGTGTCCTTTAGTAGTAATATCATTATCATTATTATAACCATGTTAATTTTTCTTTGGTTTTTATTAGTAATACATTAATGACTTATCTAGAAAGACCAAAAATAAAGATAAACAAGACAAGGGTTTAAAGATCGAAGTCATGTTATATAAAAATATTCACATTCATAGAAATGTCCTTAAACAAAGTACACATTTCTTTTTCCCTTTCAAGTAGTGAGGCTTTAGGGACTGACTACATAGCACGTAGTAAATGTTAAGGCTTGCCGTTATTGTAATTGGAGTCTTTGTATATCATTTTAGTTTCCACTTTAGCTCTCCGAGAGAGCTAAAGGGTCTGAAAATGTACTACCAATTCAGAGTTGATTATAACATTTTTGAAAAGAAAGTTAATTGACATTGACTTGTGCATATTTGAAATGTTTTTCTATACAGAGATAGCACCTTCACTCTGGGATGTGGAATTTGCTAAGCAGTTAGCAGCAATAAATGAATAGCCCTTTCAGAACGGTTTTGAAGAGATGATTCAGTGGACAAAAGAGGGGAAACTGTGGGAATTCCCAATTAACACTGAAGCAGGTAAGTCTTAACTTTAGAGGTTTGTAAAATTCAGTGATTGAGATTAAATCTGGCAGATGTTCAATTATAGAGTCTAGGTATTCAATGAATTTCAAACATTGTGTAAACAACTTCATGGTGTCTTAAAAGAAAGCTAACAGTGTTTTTAAAAAGAATGTTAGACTTCCGCTTAATTGTAAATGTTAGATAAGGAAAAGGAATAAGTAAAATTATATGGCAGAAATGCATCCTGAATTTCTATGACATACAAGTGTTGAGAACTGCAAATGGTGATAGTTTTCTGGTTGCTAAGCATAAGATTACCTGGTAAAACTAATATTGTACAATAAATACTGGGTATGAGATTATACTTCAGTTTTGGAGAACATTGCAACTCTCAAACTCGCATGCTGGTATCTTGGCATAAAACCATTGCATTAATAAGGTGCAAGTTCTTGTACTCAAGGCCACTCAAAGCAAAAATGTTAGGAGACTTTGAAATTCTTTTGAACTCTTTGGCTGCATACCTAGAGTCTTTGAACTGGAAGTAAAATTTATCTACTTTCATGAGATGTTTCTGGAGTTGTTACCTCTTCCTCAATCAAAAGGCAAAGAGTGTTACTGTGTTTTTATGTTTTGTTTCGTTTTTTTATGGCACCCATGTTGTCATCAGCTAGACATTCTCATTAAATTTTATAAATGTATTTTCAATTAGAAGAGATTTATTTACTTTTATGGTAAGATGAGCTAAAAACAACAATGTCTTAATTTTTGATAACCTTTTATATGTTTGGATTAATAAGAATGGAAACTTAAATATCAGAAATATTTAGTCCTATATTTTCATAAATTATTACCTTATATAGGAAAACTTTAGAGATTTACAAATCCTTTACCAAATTATTAATATTTTGTACATTTTTGTGGTATATGCAGTAATATAGCATGCTGTTTCATCTATTACACATCAGGTCTATTTCATAAAGTTTTATGGTTTCTATATTCTGTAAAGTATCAGGGTAAGGTTAAAAAAACCCAGGGACTTTTATTTGTGTAGACCTGAGTATAGATCCCTGTTCTGTCTGTTGTAAGCCTTTTGCCTTTGGGGAAATTATTTCACCTCTTTCAGCCTTAGTTTTCTAATCTGTAAAATTAAACATATCACATTGGAAGAATATAAGAATTAAGTAAGTTATTGAGTTGCTCTGCAAGTTCTTGGCATATAATACATATGAATAAATATTGATTCCCTCCCCCTCCTGTGTGATCATAGAATTTTAAATGGAGCGAAAAAATACAGTATGTGACAGTAAGGGAAGATTTCATTATTTAATAAAACTTGGGTGTTCCAGGTGTTCATGGTTAAACACATAGTTTTAAAACCCAATACTGAGGTAGAATAATGTGACTTTATTTAGCAGAGACAGTGAGTGTAGTGGTTAGGAGTTCAAGTTCCTGGGAGAGTTATGAACTTAATCTCTCTAAGCCTTGTTTCCCTCATCTGTAACATGATAGGATTAATAATAGAACTTATTTTTATAGGATTCTTCTGAGAAACAAGTAAGCTTATTCAAGGAAAGCATCATCACCATCATCATTCCAGTTTCTACAACAATAATATTGTGAGGGGATTTGCTGCAACTATTTTTTTGTTTTATACTGTAACATTTAAAAATCTTAAAATATTAGCGAGGACATTAGGTATATTCTAGGAACTACCAAATGGGATGATAAGAATTCATGAATTGGGATGAGGAGAAGACAAGATGGCGACTGGAGAGGAGGTTCCTAAAGCCTCTCCCAGAAAACACAATTGAACGGCCGTCCAGGAGCCAAGAAAGAGGACCCTGAGTGACAAACCGGCTGTTGAGAAATCCACAAATTGCAAGTAAACACCTGAAGGCTGGCGAGAAGGGGGCGAGTCGGGGAGAGGGAAGGGAGCAGAGACGGACCACGCGGGACGCGATCCCTGCTGACTATTCAGAGCTGCGCAGTTTGGGGGAGGGGAGAGAGACTGGGGAGCTGGGGACAGAAGGAGTTTGGGAGCCAGCCTCTGGAACTTTTGAGTGGTAGAAGGGCTGAGCAAGGACTCTGAACTGCAGATAACACCCCATCTCTAAACCCCCTGGAGACCTACACAGGGCTGCAGTTCCTGTTCCCAGCCTGCTGCAAAGGTGACCCTGCTGTCTCAGGCCAGGCTCAAAGCTTTGGACTTATGGAGCGGGCACTTCCTCGTGCACCCGAGTTCTGAAAGCAGTGTGAGCCTTTAGACAGCCAGGTACTGAATCAGGGCAGGGAAGAAAGACTGATTTGATTTGCTAGCATTCACCCCAGCTAGCAAAAATAGCTTCTTCAGCAAAGGGCAGAAGGCAGAGCTGACTTTGGAAAGCCTTTTGTTGGCCTCTCCACAGGATATATGCACATAGCCTCCAAACACAGTAGGAGATCAGAAACAAGAAACCAACAGCCCCTTCTCCCTAAAACTTGACCCTCAGCGCCACCTAGTGTCTACCCTACAGCAAGACACCACAAAAGCAATAATCTGGGCACTGAACATAAAGCCCTCATGTCAAAGAGGAAGAACCCAGCGGACAGGATGAATTCCTTAAAAACTAAAACTCCTCAGAAAGAACATGAAATTCACCTAGAAGATAGCCTGTTACAACTGGAAGGGACTCACTTAAGTGACAGAGAATTTAAAGCAGCCATTCTAAAGGCTGTGAGAGAAATGAAAACCTATTGGCAGAAC
>PVJL010013071.1:0-33906 GCA_004026885.1 Lyroderma lyra | reverse complement strand
ACGGTGCCCGGGTCATTGGGCTCCCAGGTCAGTGGGCTCCCCAGGGTCAGTGGGCTCCCCAGGGTCAGTGGGCTCCCAGGGTCAGCAGGGTCCCCAGGGTCAGTGGGCTCCCCCGGGGTCAGTGGGCTCCTGGGTCAGCAGGGTCCCCAGGTCAGCGGGCTCCCCCACAGTCTCTCCGCCTCCACCCGCCTCCCAGTTGTACTGACCGCCTGTGTGCTGCGGGGTTGTTCAGCGGTCCCCTGCACCAGTGACAGTGGGAGCCCCCCTAAAAGAGACCATAGCGGTGGGGTTTTACCATCTCGGGTGACAGATTCACAAGTGGGCGCCCTGTGGTCAGCTGATGCAGCAGCGCCATCGCGTCCCCGGGCGTGTTTGTCTCCCACCCCGTTGTGCCCCGGGCACCGGTGGTCACCCTCCGGCTGGTCTTGTCACAGTCCCAAGACGGCTGCGGCCACTCTGGTCGTCACAGACCCACCCGGCGTCTCCAGAGACTGGAAGGGAGCAGGGGGCTCCCCTCACCTCTTCTAGCCAGAGGGGCCCATGGTGGTCTTCCTGTGGGAGCTCGGTGGCCAGCGGTGGGTCTCCCGCCTTTGCCCAAGAAGCAGGCTCGTCTGGGAAGGTGACTGGTGTGACTTTCAGGCTTTGCCATGGGAGGTGGTCTGCTGTCGGGGCACACCGGTGGGGGAGTGGAGGTCCGCCGGCAGTGTTGTGGCCTGATCTCTGCTCTGCGTGGGGCCCCCATGTGTGTCCCCTCCGGAAGACTCCCTCCTGGTTGCTGGGGTGCTTCCCGGGGGCGGGGGGCTTGTCCAGCTGATGCCATTGGATACTGTACTGGTGACGTCCCAGCAGGAAGGGCCCTGAGGTTCCTCGTGCACGTGGAGAAGTTCAGGGGTGGACGGTAGTGGGGTGTCGGGGGCAGGGCTCAGGCAGCACCCTCTGCAGCCTGCACCCCAACTCCCTCCGGGCGGCTGGCATCGTCTCCAGCGGGCTCCTCCTTGCTGGTGGCGTGGTGGCCACCAGCGTCTCACAATGGCCATGCTGCTGGCTTGGTCACTTTGGGGAGAACACTGCCCTTCCCCATCAGGCCCGGCTCAGTCCCGGCGTGCCGGCCACGGGCTCTCTGTGTCATAACTTGGACCACAGCCTCCCCCGAACCTGTCTCCGTAGCCAGCCCTGGAAGTGGCGGGTGGATGGACCCACCTGGACGGCGTGGGTCTGGAGGATGGGAGAGTGTTCGCGGGGTGGGGGTGGGGGGACGGATGCTGGGGAGACAGAGCCGAGAGGTGGCCGGCACTCACCACGGTCCTGCTGCCCCCCGTGTGGTGCTGGGACGCTGTGATCCCCGCCCTCAGGAATGTGGGTACGTGAGGGCGGTACCCGCGCTCTCTGCGTGGGAAATGGGTTTTGTTGAAATACTGGGCTGAGCACGTGGTGACGTCGTGAGCTGCAGGAGAAGGGCAGGCTGCCGTCACCCGTGCAGCTTGGTGAGAACCGATTTTGCATTCTCCTCAGAGGAGAAGCAAGGAGGTTACGAGCGAAGAGAGGTCGTTGCATAACCGGAGTTACATAATGGGGAGACGCGTCACATCCCTGTGTCCCACGTCCCCCCTTCACTCTCAGATGCCGACCTCCCAGGGCTGTCGGGCGACGGGGATTGCAGGCTGCCGGGACAATTTGTGCTTATCTCGTGTCCCTCCACAATCCATTCCGTCATCTAAGTAAATAATTGCTTCTTGTCACACGTTTTTGTTGAATTGTGATATCAAATGGGGTGTGAAATACAGGCTCGTGGACTGTGTTTGCCGGCGAACAAAGGGAGCATGTGAGTATGTCCCTAAGAAAACAGCCCCCGGAAAGCTGGCACCTCTGAATTGTGACAACCTTGGGTGCAGTCGAGCTTCTAATAGAAGAAAATGTACAAACTGCCTGAAATTCTGTGATAAGAATTAAAAATGCGTTGTGTGGGGAGCCCCGCCGGGCTTCGCTGGAAGGGCTGCGAAGGTCTTCGTCTGGAATAGTTTAACGAACCCCCATTGTGGAGGAACGCAGGGGATGGAACCCCCCAGATGCAGACGGGCGTGGGGAAAAGGGCCGAGAGACCGGAGACACGAGCGGATCTGAACGTGCCAGGACGGACCACGGGGCCACGAAGGAGATGGGCACGGGGGCTGGGCTGCTCGTGTGGAAACGGAGGCAGCAGCGGGGTGAACGGTGGCCCCCTCGAAGCGCGTGGCCCTGTCCTCGTCCCCGGAACGTGTGCGTGTGACCTGACGTGGGAAAAGGTCTTTGCAGACGCAACGACGATAAGGAGCGTGAGTTGAGGTCACCCTGGACTGTCTGGCCGACGTGAGCTTATTATAAAGGGACGCGCGGAGGGGCAAGCCGTGCAAAGACGCAGGCCGCAGGCCAGGGGCCGCCTGGAGCCACCGGGAGCTGGGAAAGGCAGCGACCGGCTGTGCGCTGGAGCCCTTGGAGGGAGCGCGGACCTGCCCGCACCTCGCTTTCGGGGCTGCGGCTTCCAGAATACACCCTGCGGTCCCCGGAGAGCAGGGCCTTCGTGACTGCTTGTCGCGGGGGTCAGGGCTTCGCAATGCTGGACGCACACCAGAGCAGGGAGGCCCGGAAGGCGCAGGCCTTCCCCCCGGTGGGCCGCAGGCATTGACGTTTTAAAGGGGACGTGCCAGGCGATTTGAGTCCTGGGGTACAGGAATGAGTTCAATGTGCACGGACTTAAACACCATGAGAAGACAAAAGTATGTTATTTTGCACAGTTTTAGGATTTGAAAATAATGGGTTTGGGATCGCATTTGCCACGGTTCACCTGGCAGCTCCCTGGGTAGCGCGAGCTCGGGGGTCGCTGTGTGGGGCACGCCCTGCCCCGTCTGGTCTGTCGTCTGGATACAGCGTTCCCCCCAGGGACTGGAGCACTCCTTCCCCACCCCCTCGAGGGCTGCGGCCAGCCGAAGCAAAGGAAAGAAAAAAGGAGAAAGAACTAGTTTAAAAACACGCTCCGAGCTCTTGCTAACCAGCGGGAGGCTGTGAATGCACGCTGCTGGCCCCCTCCAGCTAAGGCTCAGCGAGGGCTCCTCCTTCAAAAGATGCAGACGTTCGACTGCAGAAAAATCTAGAAAATACCAGCTGGTTCACAGGCACGCGGGCCCCCCGGCTGAGCACACGTGTACGCGTGCCCCCACGTGTGGACCCAGACGTGCCCCTTCGGTCAGTTCGGCTTTGAGAGCTGTGGTTTTCCGTAATCGTGTAGAGGGAACGCATGGCCGTGTCTTGTCGTTAACTATTAACCCCTTTGCAAAACTGATAAAGTTGGTTTTACAAATGTGCGCACAGAAGTCATTTTTTCCAACAATTTGAGAGTTCACGGAGCCTTTCGACGCACGTTTAACCGTAATGGTTAACGGTGGTGTCATGCTCGGTGGGTGTTACAGACGCTGTTCTAGTCATTTCCCACGTTCCATTTTCCTTTCCTCTTCTCACCGTTGCTGCTGGCCATTATGTTTCATTTCTCCCCTTTTCAAGTCCCTTTTTAACATTCTTTCTACCTTTTTAAACTTGAAATAGCTGTTGAATATTCCTGTAGGTAATCGTCAGGAGAGAACACTGGGGGCAGACGGGGAGGTCAGGAGGCCTGATAATGCTTTCAGGTTTTGATGCTTTTGTGAAATTTTGCCCTCCAGTTTATCCTGCCGGCTCTGTGTGGGGGTATCGGTTCTCCAAACCCTGCCCCCCAAAACGAAAAGACCCACTGATATTTTACTGTCTTTAAAGTTTTGGCTTCTATAGAATGTCATACAACTGAAATCACACAGTGTGCAGCCTTTTGGGATGGGCTTCGTGGGGATGTGCCTCCCAGGTCCCTTCCTGCCTTTTCACAGCTTATTTCTTTGCAGCCAGTGAATAGCATTCCGTCGTCTGGACGCACCACGGCCTATGTATCCGGCCACCTACTGAAGGACATCTTGGTTGCTTCCAAGTGTTGCCCATTGCGAGTAACTGCCCTAAACTTCCATGTGCGTATTCTTTCCTGGGCGTGCGTTTTCAACGCCTTTGCACAAATAGCAAAGAGTACGATGGCCGGATTCCGTGCTAAGGGTGTTCGTTGTGTGAGAAGGCTTCCGGAGCGTGGCTGTACGATTTTGCATTCCCCACCAGCCATAAACTCTTGTTTTGTGTCCTCACTAATATTTTGTGGTTTGTGTTTTGGATTTGAACCGTTCCAATCGGTGTCTAGTGGAATCTTGTTTTAATTTGCATGTCCCCAATAACACGATATGAAGCGTTTTCGTCACATGCTTATTTGCCATCTGTATATCTGCTTTGGTGAGGGGTCGATGCAGGTATTTGGGGCGTTTTTAAATTAGTTGTCTGTTTTCTTGCTGTCGAGCGTTACGAGCTCTTTGTCTGTGTGAGATACCAATCCTGTATCAGTTTGGTGCTTTGCACATCTCTTCTCCCAGGCCGGGCCTTGCCCTCCGCTTCTCTTAACCGGGTGTGCATTGTGAGTAGTGAGGCCACGTCTGCAATAAGTTCACAGGCTTCAAAGTGGCTCCATTTATTTAGATGTTTCCCTGATTATCAAGATGGCCAGTTTGGAGCAGAAAAATACATGTTTTTGCTGTTGGTTTTAAACAAACGTATCTCACCTGATGGTTTTGAGTCGTGCTGAGCAGGCGGGCCGCCCTGGCGGACGACTTTGTCCCTGGTCACATGCAGGCTCACGCAGCTCATTCCCAGAATGTCCTCGTGGCCGCCTGGTGGCCTCTCGGACTGTGGTCTCTTCCCACTAATCTGTTCGGCTCACAGCTGCCTATCTTCGAACACCGCTTTCATCACGACCCGGCTGGACTTCTACAGGCCTTTTGAGGGGCAGGGCCAGCTCTCTCCGAAGATGCTCAAAGCTGGTGAGAGACCGCGCGGAGACAATGAGCCTGGCCAGTCGGGGGTGCTCTGCACAGTTACAGGACGAGAGACCCCCGGCGACCACCAAGGAAAAGGGTGCAGCGTGTTCTGTAAGGGGGGACCCGGAAAGGCACCCCAGAGGAGGTGACAGCTGGCCTGATCCTTAAAGGGTGAGCCGGGGCTTGAAAGTGCTCCGAGATGAACATTTCCGGGAAGGGGGCTTCTCAAACCGGTCTGTATGGAATGTGAACCCTGTGCCGTGTTTGTCTTCCAGAATGCAAGAATTGGGGAGTGGCTGGGTGGTCTTCGGGCAGGAAGCTTCTGGGGGGGAGCTGCTGGGATGGAAATGTAGGACAGGTGGCAGTGTTGGAGGGCAGGGCAGGGGTTATTTTGTTGGGAGCAGATCCCACTAAATGCAGCAGTGACCGACACCTGCTGTGGGCCAGGTCTGATGCTGTACAGTGTCCTTAATTATCGAAGCATCCCCACGAGGAAGGTAGCACGATTAGCCCCGTTTACAGATGGGGACACTGAGACCCCCGTAGCTGGGACAGCTGGCTCTCGGATTGAGCCCCGATTTCCGGAGGCCAGCCCCCCGGCACTCAGTAGGCACTCCACAAATACGTGTCAGAGAATTCTAGGCCAAAGCCTCCCTTCTCAGCACGAGAGCTCCCTCACAGACGGAGGAGGAGGGTGCCAGAGGGACATGCTGCCGAAGGCGAACACGGTGGTGGCCTTCCCGGGTCCCCAGCCCGAGCGTCACTGTGCACGGCATTGCCACCTTCGCGCGTCGCAGGGTGTCTGTGAAACACAAGTAGGGGATGGAGCTGCTCTCAGACGCGCGGGGGGCCTGTGCACGCAGGTCCCCACCTGCCCTTCGCCCTTGAGGGCAGGTTTTGTGTCCGCCGTGGGGCCGAGCCTTCGTCCCCCGGACGCGGGCAGAACCGTCCGGGGAAACGGCTTTCCTCCCGGAGGCCGGCGGGCGCGGGGGCCGGAGCCTTGACGCCCGCTCCCCGAGGGCTGCTCGGTGGGGCCACGCCGGGCAGCGTGCACGCAGGTGGGAGGGCTCTTGGGCCTTCTACGCCCTGTTTGTTGGACCCCCAGCCACTCCACTAGCTCGTTTCACTTTCATGTCCTTTGGGGGGACACGTTTGTCATCATGACGTTACGTCCTTGATGATCTCGACCCCTGAAACCAGGAAACTGTCCCCAGGTCCAGGGCAACCTCTGGCCAAAGCAGTGGGACCAGCGTTTGAGAGGCTGCCTGGCTCTGCGTCCCCACAGCGCCTCGCGTTTCCCCGGAGAACGTTCTCGAACGCAGCCGGTCTCAGTGAGGCCCCCCTTCCGGCGCTGAGCCCTTACACTACGTGCCAGCCGCGGTGCCCGCGCCCCCGCGATGCCGGCACCCCCGCAGTGCCCGCGCCCCCGCGATGCCCGCGCCCCCGCGATGCCGGCGCCCCCGCGATGCCCGCGCCCCCGCGATGCCGGCGCCCCCGCGATGCCCGCGCCCCCGCGATGCCCGCGCCCCCGCGATGCCGGCAACCCCGCGATGCCCGCGCCCCCGCGATGCCGGCAACCCCGCGATGCCCGCGCCCCCGCGCTCGGTGGCTCCGTCTGGCTCCGGGGCCGGCGTCCCAGCGTGCTTGCCGTGGTACCAGCACACGCCGGTCCGCGCTCTGCTGATGTGGCCAGGTTGCCCCTGCACCTCAGTGCTGCTGGCGGGGGGCAGGGCGTGCAGGTCCCCGCTCCCCAGAGCTGTCCCTCTCTCCTACCACGTGTCCACTTCATGGTTTCTCGTTCAGACTTGCTTTTGCAGGACAGCCTTCACCGAGAAACAGCAGACGGTACAGACATGTCCCACGGAAGTCCCACCCCCAGACACCCCTGAGCCCCAGCACCTTGCCCTGGGGGTACATCTGGTACAGGTCACGAAGCGATACTGATGCTGTGTTGTGTTGTCACACGTCACTGAGATTTCTCCAGGTTTCCCCTGACGTCCTTTCCATTTCTGTCCCACGGCCCCACGTTACGGCCGTCGCTGTGTCTCCCGGGCCTGTGGGCTGTGCCTTAGACGCTCCTCGTTTGGAGGGGCTGGACGGTGTGGGGAGGACTGGTCAGGGACTGTGTGGGTGTCCCCCACGTTGGCATTTGCCCGATTTTCCCATCGATTAGATGGGGTTATGGGTTTTGGGAAAGTGCCATTCTCGTCCCATTATGTCCAGATGACCAACGTGGTTTCCCACTATGGACGTTGACCTTGGGCGCCGTGATGAACGGTTTCAGGCATGGCTTCACCTGCAGAGAACGCTGTACCAGCTGCCCGTCTGGCAGCCACGTGGCTTTGTCTCGGGCGGGCACGTCCCCAGAGGTGCCACAGAGCTTGGAAAAGCAAAAGCAGCAGCGATGGCGAGGTCCTGAGAGCAGAGCCCTCGTGCACGGGCTTGGTGCCCTCACGAGAGGGGGACCCCAGAGAGCTCCCTCGCCCCTCTGCTATGTGAGGACACAGGAGAAAGCCACCACCTGTGACCTGGGAAGTGGGCCTCAGCCGGTACCGAACCTGCCAGCACCTTGATCTTGGACTTCCAGCCTGCAGAACTGTGAACAGTAAGCGGCGGTGGTTTAGAAGCCTCCGCACGGCCCCCAGCCGCCTGCCGCAGTCCGTGCTGGGCTGTTAGAGTGGCCCCAGCGGGCAGGTCGCTTTGCATGGACGGCGTTGGGGTGTGAGACTCGCCCTGCAGCTTGCTGTGGTGGCTCAGCGTGACATTTCCTCAGTGACACCCAGCTGGTACATGTAGTTCCTATCTGTCTATCTGTCTGTGCTGTTAAATTTATTGGGGTGACAGTGATCAGTAAAAATGACCTCGGTCCCAGTGCAAATCCTGCAGTACCTCCTCCGTGCACTCATTATGGGTTCCTCACCCAGACTCGGTTCTCTTCCGTCACCATGTGCTTGTGTCCCTGTCCCTTCTCCCCCACGCCGCCCCTTCCCCTCAGGTAACTGCTCAATCATTGACTGTGTCCATGAGTTTTGTTTCTTTGTTGTTTTCAACTCCAGGTTCCGCTAGCACTCGCGTTTTCATTCCCCCGATGGGTGACGGTCTGCACGTAGGTGTTTCAGCACTCGTGTGCTCGTGCTTCTGTGACGGGTGAACATTATTAATATTTACAGTGTTTGCTCTCGTGGATCTCAGTGTCCACTCCCGTGCCCGCGTTCTTCAGTGTTTGCACCCGTCCTCTGGGGTAGGGGTTTCTGAATGGAGACTGCAGCCCCTTCATGAGTCGTGACACCCATCCCAAAAGGGACACTGAATACATTAGCACAGACCAGAAAACAGCAGCGTCCACAGCGATTAACAAGGAAAATGAGGGCCTGAAACTTTCGTGTCCCTTACGTGTGTGCGTGCGATCGTTCTGAGGTGCCGCACAGAATCTCTTCCTTCCGGGGGCTGGGGTGACGGAATGTGACGGCCGAGCCCCGGGCTCTGCACGGCAGCGGGAGTGCCCGGCGCCGGGCTGCACGCGTCTCTAGCTTCCCGTGGCCGTGTCGCCCTCCAGAACGGTGTCCCAGTCGGCAGGTCTGTGTTCGCGGTGGGAGGGTGTCTTCGCCGCCGTTCCAGGAGCCGGTCCTCGCGGCTCTCACGCGGGCGCGTGTTCTCCTGGCTCGTTGCGGGTCTGATGCCGGCGTTTTGTCGGAGAGGCGCCCACCTGCAGGGTGCACCATTTAATCTCCCGGCCGTCAGCAGGCAGAATTCGGTTATTCCTCTTTTTAAAAAAAATGATTTACGTCGGGAATAATGAATGCAAACGCCGTGGTGACACAGCAGCAGGTGAGCTGATGGATCGGCCGTCACTTGGATCCTGCTATAAAGGGAAAGAAAGGGATACTCCATCATTTTCAAAAAATAAAAACAGCGGTGATGAATGTGATGCATCGTGACCCTCCGCGATGCATTAGGGCACGCGATGGTTTTCCCGTTAATGAGGGGACCTCGCGTCCCCCCTTGATTAAATAGTTGCAAAGCGAAGAAGCTTCTCTTTTCAAGAGCACGTCCGGCCCCCCGAGCTGTCTAAACACGAGGGCTGTCACCACCCGGCCTCGTACCCAGGTAGCGGGCCGGTGGCCTTCGGACTGTTCGCTTCCTTCCCTTCAATGTGGGCCGACGTTGACCAAAAATGGGCACCTCGCACTTAAACATCCACATTTCGGGCAGCTCTGGACAAACCAGACCGCCTGGCGATCTGGAATCGGGCTGCTGCTAAATGGGGGGACTCAGGCCAGAAGGGGCTCTGCTGCTGACCACCGTGCCCTTCGCTCCCTACTGTCCCCCCCGGATCCCCGTGGCCCCCAACCCGTCCTCCTGGGTTTCTACAAAAATAACTTGTTGGCCGCTAGTGACGGAGCCGCCCTCCGGCCCCTCTCCCCTCCCATCCAGGCCCCGTGGTGGGCCGGACAGTCCTGACCCTCTCGTCACGTGGTCGGTTCCCCTGGCAACAAGTCCCCATCCTTAGGGGCTGTCCACGAGTCACCTTATCAACACAGGAAGAAACCCCGTAAGCGTAAGAAACCCCGAGGTTTGGGGAACTCTGTGCCAGACCCAGGACAGAGACCACGTGTG
Source organism: Lyroderma lyra (assembly GCA_004026885.1). NCBI lineage: Eukaryota > Metazoa > Chordata > Mammalia > Chiroptera > Megadermatidae > Lyroderma > Lyroderma lyra. Next base: position 24,376 of record PVJL010013071.1, on the reverse strand, counting down.
CCTTCCCCCTCAGAAGTCGCAGTGTCCCCCTGGGGTTGGCCTTCATCGCGGAGCGCACCGTGGGACGCGTCTTGCAGGGGGGACGTATCTGTTGACGTCACCACTTGCTAGCTGTGTGACCTCGAACAAGTTATTGAACTCCTTGTTTCTCTGTTTCCTTAACTTCAGAACAGGGAAAGTTGTATCTGCCCGACAGGGGTCACGCTGTTGTAGCTGCTGACGTGCACGTACAGACTTGCACGTACCGCCTGGTGCACGTGGTGGTGTCAGTGCCCACTTCTGCATCCAGACAGAGCGAGTGCGGACACGCGGGAAAGCGCCTGTCCTTGTCACGGAGCGTGCTCCTGTACGCCGACGGTGCCAGTGTCCGACGGACGCGCTGGAGGAACCGACGGCGCCCGTTGGAGACGACCCCGGGTACCTCCGTGCGAGACCCACGGAGACGACGTGGCATGGAGACCGGGCGGGGAGGTCAGCAGGCTCCTGTCCAAACGCAAGTGAGCCAACGCGGCCGCTGTGGGCCGCACACGCGTGTCCCGCCCGTGGGTCTCACCCCGGAGCGTGTCCCGCCGGGTGGCGGACGCCCCACATGCGTCTCCGGGGTCTCTCTGGGGCCGGGCCGGGCTCCACGGGGGCCCCGACGCCTCGGGCCAGCCTGTGACTTAGTCAGAGGACGGGCTCTCCCGCCGGCTTCTGTACCGGGGGGCTGTCCTTGCAGGTCCCCAAGGGGACTGAGTGCAGGCACTGTGGGGAGCAGCCCGGCCTCGGGGGACCTCCCTGTCGGCTCCTGCGCTCCGCAGAAGGGGACGAGGGGCTGGTCGTGAAGTTCGGGGCGATGAGCAAGACGCTTCTGAGGCCTCCACGCTCCAGTCCTTACCGCACGCAGGCGGGCACTGAGGGTGCCTCTCGCCGTGGCTCCGTGCGGGTGCAGTGAGGGGGAGCCCCTGTGATTACCTGTCGGTCCCTGAAGGTCTCCTGAGTGGCACTCCTGGGGTCCCTGCCGGACTTCTGCTCTAGGAGAGCTGGAGGCAGCGGGTGACGTTGGCGCTGTTTTCCTGGGGACTGTTCTTCTTTAAGACAGAGAATGTACCTGCAACGGCAGCGGGGACATCATTAAGCATTTGCGACCGCAGTGGAGCTATCACTATGGTGGCCACATTTTTCATTGTCAACAGATGCCATTGAAACGAAATAACTCACTGAAACTGTAAGAAAACAATGTTTGTTTTTTAAAAAAACCTGTTAACGACGACGGTCTTTATTCTATTTGTTTTCTCGGGGCCTTCGTGACAACATAATAGCAGGCGGCCGAGCACCGTGAAATTGGGCGGAATCGGGCGGACGCGCGTTTCCTTCCTGGGGCGATGCCTTAAAGTTGCCTTCGCCGCAGTCAGGGCGTATGTATCGGGGTGTCCGCTGGGTTGAGGGGTGCGTCATTCCCTCCCCCTCCATCCTCTCCTTTCTCGTTCCCTCATTTGCCTGCAAAGGACCCGGGGTCCCAATAGGACAAAACGCTCCTGATAACTGGAATGACGCCTCACTTGTGTCCTTGGCTTCGTTCTGGGTGATGGAGAGGGGACTGCAGGGGTCATTGCTGAACCGAGAGACGCCAAGCCCGGGCAAGCGTGGTCAGCCGGCGTCCAGCCCACCCCGTCCCCAGCCTCCGGGTTTCTGACGTTCTCCGTGAGCAGTGCTCTCGGGTGTGATCGTGGCCTTGACAGGGGACCCGCCCACATTCCGCTCGCCTTTCCGTCTTCCCTCGCCATCTCTTCATGTGGGCGTTCCGGATTTGGGCTGATTTCCCTAATGGGCCAGCTCGTTAGCATGGCTTACTGTTCTACATAATGCCGGAATCTTCGTCTTTTCTGGACTGTTTCCCTCGGCTGATCTCCGGAAACGATGGTACTTGGAGTTTGATGTTTTTAAAGGCTTCTCACGTACACAAGTGCTTTCTAGAACAGGTCCCGGGACGGCTGTGCACGTGCCTCTCCTCGCCTGTCCAGTCTCTCATGACTGTCGACTACGTGTTGCTTTTCCTTTATTGAGCACCTGTGGGTGCTCGTTTTGTGTTTTGGGTCTAGCTTTTAATTTCGGCTTTGGAAAGTGGCTCCTCAAAGGCCGATCAGCTACTGCCCGTGATGGCCGGCTCCCGCGTTAGCCTGGCCGGGGGGCCGCCCCTCCCCCCCCCAGGCATTCTGTCCACACGAATGCAGGTGTTGCTGCGGGAATTTTGTCGGTGGCATCCACATTCACGCCCCGTGGACTTGGAGCTCACCTGGCGGGCCCGATCGGGTCAGCAGAAAGGCCTCCCGAGTGGAACCGAGGTTCCCGGGGGAGGAAGCAGTCCCGTCTGTGGGCAGTTGCTGCGGCTCCCGCCCCAGGGGGCTCAGCCCCTGCTCCCCGGGGGCCCGGCCGTCCCCTGCAGCCGTGTGAGCCAGTTCCTTGCAGTAAATCCCTTCACACGCGTCCCCTCCTGGTTCTGGTTCTCCTGGCTGGACGCCGACGGTCCCAGCGTCCAAGGAAAGGTCTGAGGCACGCTCACCTTGTCTCAGCCCCGTGCCGCTGAGCATTCGCAGAGGCCACTGGCACGCACGCGTGACTAGGAAGCGTCCTCGGCTGTTTCCGAAAGGCCTTTCCCCTGGGACCGGCCCCGGGCGCCGTGGCTGTCTGTGGACCCTGTGTTCGTGCTGCTCCTTCGGTGACTGTCTCTGCGCATCTTGGGCAGCGAAGCCACTCCATGTGCGTGTCCGTATCCTGCCTCAGTCATTTACTAGTGACCTGGGCAGCCTCAGTTTCTGCATTTGGAAAACGGGGTAGCCCAGGGCCTACCATTGAAGTGAAGAACGTGTGGGTTCTCAGCCCCCAGTTCGCCCCTCACCGCCGGCTCTGAGACACCGCAGGGAGCGTGACGTCAAGGCTCAGCCCCCGTGCTTCCGGTCTGCCCTCCTGCCACCGCTGGGCTGCAGGGGTGTGGGGGGGGGACAGGGGTGTCACTGCCCCCAGCGGTGGACACAAGCGTGCAGCCTGTCAGTGAGCCCGCAGTGCCAGCCCGGCCCGGGGACCGCTTTGTCGGCACCTGTGTAAGTGGGACACTGCGCACCCCAGGCCTCGTGCCGCCCTGCCAGGCAGTGGCCTCCTGTGTCTGCCGTGTGCCCACCTGCCCGCCCCCGCCTCCTGCACCTGGGAGGCCTGGCTCCTCGTGGTCCCTGTTCTGTGTCCTTCCTTGCTTTCGATTGGGTCCATTAAGTTCTCAGTGTGCTGTGGAGACGCACGCTCTGGAGAATTCAGCCACTTGGTTCATCGAGGTCTGTGATGCTGTCACTGGTACCTGTGCCACATTTCCGGGTCCTTACAACACTGCAGTTCTGTCCCTCCTCTCCCTAATTGCACACCACGGTGGTTGTGGGTCAGGGCTGTCCGCGTTCCTCAGGGTATCAGGGTTCACGCCCATGGCCCGTGAGCTGGCCGGCCCCTCTGCACTTGGCCTCTCCTTCCACCTGGGGTCGCCTGTATTTTGTGCTCGTTCGTGTTTACCTGGTGGCTTTGCTGTGGGTAACAGCCTCGGGGGTTGCTGCTCCGGAAGCGCCTTTGCGTCCCTCCGCCCCCCCGTGGCCGACGTCTAAGTGGGCGGTTAGTTTGTCCCCACGCTGCCTGGACCCGCGATCGTCTTGCGGCTCACGTGGCTGTGTGCGCGGCTAACTGTCAGTCCAGCTGGTGTTACTTGCACGGTGAGCGTTCTTCTCCTGTGTACCGTGTGGGTACACCGGCAACACACCTACTTACACGTACGTTTTGGTGAGTTTTGACAGATGTAGTCACCTGACTAACTGGCTCCACTAGCAGGAGGCATGCCGTTGCCATGACAACGACAGGTTTCTCTGCCGTGATCCCAGTCTGACCCTCGTTCCCAGGCAGCCGCTGACCTGCTTTCCGTCTCCGCACAGCGGACGGGACTTCTCTGGAGTTTAACGGAGCCCAGAAGACGAGTCTGGCATCAGCGCCGTTTGGGGACTTGCCCGTGACGTTGTGTGGGTCCGCGTTCACCCCTCCGCCCCGCCTCAGTAGCGTCCCCTCGTGTAGATGCATCTCGTTACCCAGGTGCGCGGCCTGGAACGTTCATATTCGAATCTGCGTGTGGACTCACGTCTGCGTTTCCTATGTGGTTAAATATCTGGGAGTGGGGCCACCGGGTCGTATGCTCAGTTCTGTTTGGGTTTGTAAGAACCTGCATAATCGTACTTCCAGGTGACACTGCGCACGGCAGCGGGGGAGAGTTTCAGTGCTTCCTCCTTGTCAACACTTGCTATTGTCAGGCTTTCATTTTAGCCATTCTAGTGACCAGATAGAGGTACCTCGTTGTGGCTTTGTGCACCTTTCTCTAGGAACTGAACGTTTCAGGCATCTTTTCCCGTGCTTGTTTGCCATTCACATATCTTCTCTGTTGAAATGTCTGTTCAAATCTTTTGTCCATTAAAAAAAAATCAAAGTGACTGTTTTCTAATTCTTAAGTTGTAAGAGTTGGTGTTATGTTCTGGATTCCAGCCTCATTAGATACATATTTTGCAAACATTGTCTTCTAGGCTGGCTTTCCTTTACGTTTTCTTCCCAATGCCTTTTGGAGAACCCACGTTTTAAATTTTGATGAGGTAGAGATCATCAATATTTAATATTATGATGATCTTTTCCTTTTTTTTACCCTACCCAAAGTCACAGAAATTTTGTACTATGGTTCTTTGTAGGAGTTTTTAGAGTTTTAAATCATATGCCTAGTCCTATAATTCCTGAAAGAGAGAGCGAGAGAGAGAGAGATAATGTATGGCATGAGGTAAGGATTCAGATTCTCTTCTATCATTTTTAATTTTTCTTCCCTCCTTCCCTCCCTCCCTCCCTCCTCCTCTCTGTCTGTCCCCCTTCTCCTTTCCTTCCTATCATTCTCTTTTGCTAATTTCCCAGCATATTTGTTTAAAAAAGGTTCTTCCCCAGTGAGGTACCGTAATACTCTTTGTTTGGGTCTCCCAACTTGATGTATATTTTTATTAAGATATAATTGGCTTATAACTTTATATTAGTTTCAAGTGTACAACAGAGTGATTCAATATGTTTGTATTTCCAAATGATCACCGCAATAAATCTAGTTAACATCCTTCACTGAATATAGTAAAACACATTTTTTCTTGTGATGAAAACTTTGAAGATCTACTCTCTTAGCAACCATCAGACATGCTGCACAGAATTCTTAACTACAGTTGCCGTGCTATCCATCACGTCCCCAGGACATACTTAGTTTATAAATGAAGTTTATACCCTTTGACCCCCTTCACCCACTTTACCCCTCACCCCACCTCTGGAACCACCGATCTCTGTACCTGTGAGATTGGTGGGTTTGTTTGTTTTTCAGATTTCACATGTAAGTGAATTACATGGTGTTTGTCTTTCTCTGTCTGACTTATTTCACTTCGTATAATGCCTTCAGGGTCCATCTGTATTGTCGGAATGGCAAGATTTCTTTCTTTTTCCTGGCGAATAATATTCCATCGTATATACCACTGGTGGGCCCTTAGGTTGGCTTTCGTGAGTAATGCTGTGATGGACGTGGGGGTACAGGTGTCTCCAGCTTGGTTTTTCTAGGTGCTAGGACCGAGTCGGTAGTAGGGGTGTGTCATGGCTTATTTAACCTTCCCTGCATTGACGGTCATTTGGCTTGTTTACAACTTTTTACTGTTTTCCAAATGGTGGGTTACTCCTATGGGCACAGGTCTCCTTGCGGACCTGCAGAAGTACTTTGCTAGGAAAGAGTCCAGGAAATGGAAACGCTAAGACACAGGGTTTGTGTGTTTTGACTATTTTGAAGCAGCCACTTGTTTTGCAGAATGGCTGTGCTAATTGGCGGTGGTGAGGGTTCTCGTCCCCCTACATCCTCCCCAGTGCCTGATAGGATGCAGCCGTTACTAGTCAGCTCGACGGGTGACAGGAGTATCTCCTTATTGTGATGATCGCCGCGGTGACGGTTAGCATCTTGGCACATTTTCGTATGTAATTGCTGGCCGTGTACGTTTCCGTTTCTGTCAAACTTTTCATGGCTTTTGACTACGAGTTGATTTTTATTATTTATATAATAGATGTTCATTATGTATCTTGGATATGAATTTTTAATTTCTGTATCCAATATTGTCTTTCGTTTGTGACTTTCCATCACTTTGTATGGAGTCTTTTGTCTTACGTTTCAAATCGTACGGTAGTCAAGTGATCAATCTTATACTTTATGACTCTGCATTTTATCTCTTACACCAAAATCTGCAACCAGGTCCCCTATAATTTTCCTAACAATCCTGCTTATTTTTTTTTTCATCTCAATGACTCGTACAGATACACATTCCAACATTAGGGTTTGTTGTTGTTGTTTTTTTTTTTTGCTCAGTCACATTTTGTGAGCTTTTGCGGCTTGCATTTTACTTTCAAATTTTGTGGGACGAATTTTAAATGAGAGTATTTGGTGACCTTTTTGTAGGCTGTAAAAGGAGTTGCTTTTCCCATCCCATCTCTCCTCTTTCTTTGTAGTTTTCTTCCCTGCTAATGATGACAAGCAGCAGCCTCAGTGTGAAATGATGACAGCAGCCCGGGTCCGGCCTCTGGGGAGGGGGATGGGAATCCCGGCACCCCCCCCACCCCACCCCGGTTTGCTGTGTGTCTGTCTGTTCATGCACAAATGTTCCTTTCTTTGGACCTCAATTTCCTGAACCTCAAAATGAGAACATTCGTTTGCACTCTCTAAGTTTTTGTCCAGCTCTCCTATTTTTATAATACTACCATGATGAAATTTAATCTTTTAAAAGGTTCATGTCAGTGTTGCTTAAGACCTTTGGCCTGAAAGTAAATTATACTTTGAAAACCAGGGACATAAAAAAAAATATTGAAAACCTCCTCTGGCTTAGTTATTTCCCAGGGGCTGTACACAGTCTGCTTAAAGCCTTTCCGTGAAACCACATAAAGAAAAGGTGACCAAGTACTTCACACTGGGTCCTTATTCATATGCAGCTCCTGGAGAGTCCGAGTGCACATTGGCTACTTAAAGTCTGCCAGTGTGTGGGGGGCAGGTGACTGTCACCAAGCCCCAGAGAACGCCAGAATTCTCAGGCTTGTGTGTGCCAACCGCGCTTGTCTCTGTGCCCTGGCCAGCCACACGGCCCTTTGGGGTTGTCCCTGTCTTGTTAATTACTGTTTGGGCAGCTTGTCCTAATCCCCTACCCCAGGAACGGGGCCAGGTCCAGCAGAAGACGGGGCTTGTCCTTGCTGAATTTGCTATTGTCGGGCTCCTGCACATGGCCCCGGACGGCTGAATGGGGCCTTTAAGGAGGGCTCGTTTGGACAGAGATGTGGGGCTCCGGCACAGACCCTCCTGTGCCAACGAGGCCCCGGTATGGACGCCCAATTTCCGTTTGCAGAAAGAGGCAGTGAAGTTATCATCATGACAACCTTGCAGTTACAAAGCGCTGCAGTCTAACTTGGATCTGGCACCAAAAATAACCCAGTGAGTGTGAACTAGGACGCCGGCCGGGGTGCGTTGCCTCTCTTCTCCCTGGCTCCGTTTTCCGTCGTGAGTCTGTTCATGCAGCAGTTACGCAGAAAGATGGCAAAGGAGACGCCTGCATAAACCAGGCGTGTGTGTGCGTGCCTGCACCTGTGGTGTTCCCAGTTATTCCCAGCAACCCACCGAGGGAAGGGGACAGGGTGACATGCTTTCTGCTGCGAGACCAGTGCCAGCAGTGCTCTTGGCCTCTGCAGTCCTGTGTGGTCTTTCATCCAGGCGATTGCAAAGACGGAGCAGCAATCGCAAACATCTTGCTTAAAGCTTAAAAGAGAAAACATTTCTGTCACCCCCGAAATCTGCTTATTGATCGCTGAGGAAAACATCGGTAAATGGAGTGTCCAGGAGTGCTTTCCGGTGATCGTGTTGACCACCCGGTTGTTGGCTGTGCATGTGAGCAATTCCCTCTTCCTCTCTTGAACACGTGGATGCGGCGTCTCCTTTGATGCCTGGGCCCAGTCAGGACAGAAACTGTGACATGGCTCCAGGTTAAGAAGTGAAACTTCCCATGCAATGTGGCGGCCCTTTCTTCTCCCCTCGTGAAGCAAACAGGAGAACTTTCCGTGTAGCGCTCACAACGAGTCTACATTGAAGTGGATTCATTTAGAACCTAAAATACACCTCGCCATCCTGGGCCTTCCAGCAGTTTGAACTGAGGTGCTCTGTGTTGGGAAAGAAGAAATCAGCCATTCGAGTTCAGTAGAATGCAACCAACAGCCATTGACGCGTCAAGGGGTTTCTGGAGTGACCCCTAGTTGGGAGAGGGGGGAGGGAGAGGCCACCACACATCTCGGGAGGGGACGCGGGGTACCAGGAGGTGGAAGGGGTGGAAAGGGAGAGAATAAAGCTCTGATTGTGTGGGGTGGGGGGAGAGAAGGGCGGGGAGAAGAGAGTTAGGAACCGGAACCCACAAGTGGGGACGGCTGTCTCGGGAACTAAGGGGCTCACTCAGGCACGGAGTGTGACAGGGACAAAGCTGTCGCCCGGGGACGTTCCTGGAGATCACGGCTTGTACTTGGCCACAGAAGTGAATCAGATATGAAACGCTGCCCAGCCGGGGAGGCACAGAGGACGCTCCTGAATGAGCCGAGAGACATTTGCAAGGATGTGTCGGGCCTGGAAGTTGGAATAAGAAAAAACACTAATCAGAGAAAGGAAGTGTGCGTGCGTGCGTGTGTGCATGTGTGTGCACATGTGTATGTGTGCGCGCGTGTGCATGCACATGCATGCGTGTGTGTGTGGATGTGTGCGTATGCATGTGTGTGTACATATGTGCATGTTTATGTGTGTGCACGTGTGTATGCATGTGCACGTGCATGTGTGTGCACGTGTTTGATGTGTGCGTGAGTGTGTGCGTGCGTGTCTGTGAGTGTGTGCACGCGCGTGCATGCACGTGAGCATGTGTTTGTGTGTGCGCACATGTGCATGCATGTGTATGCGCGTGTGTGCGCATGTGTGCACGTGCGTGCACGTGTGTGCATATGTGTGCGTGCTTGTGTGCGCGCGCGTGTGTGTGGATGTGTGCACGTGTGCGTGCACTTGTGTGTGTGTGCACGTGTGTGCACGTGTGCGCATGCATTTGTGTGTGTGCGTGCGTGTGTATGTGTGTGCATGTGTGCGTGCGTGCATGCATGTTTGTGTGTGCGCGTGTGTGTGTATGTACGCGCACATGTGTGTATGTGCGTGCGTGCATGTGTGCGTACGTGCGTGTGCGTGCGTGTGTATGTGTGTGCATGTGTGTGTGTGATTATGTTTGCAGGAGTCTCCTTACTTGATTGTTTTTCTGAGTTTCCTGCCAAGACCATTGAACCAGGTCGCTTCTACACAGGGTTCCCCCGGGATGGACTGGTGTCCAGGGTCTGTGCAATTCTTTCTACAACGGAAACAGACATCTGAAGGCGTGACCTCACGTAGTTGGTCAGTCATCTGAGGGTACCTCCAGCCCCCTTGTGGGTGCATGGGGCCACGTGCAGATTTCTGGCCAATCAGTCATGAATGGAAGTTGCATATAATACCCATGTAACTGCATGCCAGAACATCTGCTTCCTGCTGCGGAACTTTCTGGAACTCTTCCCCAGGTGATTGATTGTTCCTGGGGTGAGAGGACATGCGGTGGAGCAGTCGGCATACTTTCTGTGAAGGGCCAGGGAGTAAGTGCTCTGGGCTTTGTAGGCCGGCTTCTGATAACCCTTCAGTTACAGGCTGGGTTTGGTGCTCATTTGGCTGGCCTGGGGGTGGGTACCCAGCCATGTGCAGGAGGTGACAAATAGCCTGAGTCTGGAAGCCACCCTCAGGGCAGGGCGCTCTATTGCTGCGTTGTGCCTGAGCTGGGGGTTCTGCAAGGGCTGTGGAGACATGTTATTATCAGGGCGGGGTGTGGGTGCGGGTGTTGGGCCGTCAGCTCTGGGAAGCTCACCCTGCCCCATCTCCCTGGGGCACCCTCTTTTCTCACCCTGGGACACAAAAGCTCCCCACGTGGCCTGGGCTCTCCCTCCTCCACCCCGCGGGCAGGACCAGGCGGGACGTGTCCTTGGTCGATGTGCATTTTGTGACTCAGAGCGGACTTTTTGTTCTCTTGCTTGGTAACAGAGCTGCAGGTACAGCCAGTGATGGCAGCTGATAGGCGGAGGAGCAGGGGACGTGCCCTCAGCTCCTGTCTTCTCTCCTGTTCTCGGGGATTCCTTAGTTCCTCCCTCAAAGCTGTCTTTTCCCTCCTGATTTGGCTTGGCTTGGACATTGTCTTTCCAATTCGTGTTTTGGGTTCCAGTGGGGTGGAGTGCGTGCTTCTGAGTTTGGACCTTCTGTGTCACAGCCAGCGCCGGCCACCCCCGAGCATAGCTCAGCCCAGCCAGGTGTGAGCGGACACCGGGTGGAACCAGACTGGGGACAGAGTCTGTGTGGGGACAGCACGGAGCGGCGAGGGCTCGGCTGGAATGGTTTCACAAACTCCCAATTCTGGCCCTTTTCGGGACTTTCAGTTCTGCTCTTTGGAGACGATGGAGCATCGTGTGTGTTGTTTCCCAGGTTTTCTATTTGCAGTAATCCTCTCAGAGATTATTTGTGCCCTCCTGTTGTCCCACATTTTTCCACGAAGGACACGGAAGGGAGGGGCGGGGTCTCTCCAGCGGAAGGACCTGAACTACCAGTGTTCACAGCGAGGGGCGTTCTGAACCCCTTGAATAATAATGGTGATGAGGCAGGAGCTCAGCTAGAAACGGCACCAAGGTTAGGCCAGACCGCTCACGGCGCAGGGGACGGCAGACGCGGGAGGTCAGCACCTTGTCCGCGGGGCTGTGCGTCCTCCCGAGTTCGGAGGAGGACCTGGCACCCGTGAACCTGATGCTAGGGGGACCGTGCTCTCAGTGGGGCCGCACACGCGCGTGCTCATTGCGTCCGACGGCACAAAGGCGCGAAGTGGGCCGTGGCGTGGGGATCATGGGGCGGTGCTGAGCGGGACTGTGGGCCTGGGGTCGCACCCGCCGAGGTTGGTCGGTTTAAGAGAAGACAGACGTCTGGATTTGCTGTGAGCTGCTCGGCTTCCCGTGGTCCCCGTGACTGTGCTTTGATGACCGCAAGGGGACTGGATGGCAGAGCTGTGTGCTCAGAGGCCGTGCGCGTTTCAGAATCACATCTCTGCTCCCTTTTCTAAGACAAACGCTCCGTAGCTGTTTATACCTCCCCCTTTGCATGATAAACGCTCTTTTAGCTGTTTATAGCCCCCCCCCCCTTCACGCTGATCGCTTCTCACATCCTTGATTTATAAGATCAATTTTATTTCTCTCGCCTTCTCTCGTTATGATTGTGGTTGCCTGGACGGATGTCGGCGGAAACCCATGACCGAGCATGTGAGGACGGTTAACCCAGGACCACGCCGTCACTCACCAGCCGAGTCCTCGCAGGCGTGGCTCCCCGAGGGAAGAGGCGGCGCTGAGGTCACCCGGCCCAGGTCACACCGCCCCTCCGGCTTCTCTCTGCAGGGGGCACCGGGTCTGGGGGTGGCGAACGGAGGGCGCTTTCCGGGAACGTCGCGGTGAAGGCCCGTTGGTGAGGCTGACTCAGTGGCGATAGTTGGTGTCAACCTGAAACCAGCTGAGCTCCCCCCGAGCCAGGCAGGAGTCATCGCACTGGGCAGCTGGAGGGTGAGAGGTGACCGTCTGGCCTCCGCGGGCTTTTCTCGGACGTGGGCCACAAGGACCAAGGTCTGCGTGGGGCCAAGCCACCGTCCTCTGTTGCTTGTGGATCGGGGGAGGGGCAGGAAGTAGCCCGGGGCCCCCTCTCTGCTCTTGGCGATGGCAGGTGTGCAGCAGCCATCGTGTGCACTGTGTGTACCCCGTGCACCCGCAGCATTGGCATTCGCCATAATCACGGGACTCAGTGTCCCCAAAGCAGCGTTCTGGAATCGACTGCCAGACCCGCCTGAGGCTCCCGGCCCAGAGCCGGGATGAGCCAGCCACCTCGAGGGCACAGGGTGGTGATTTACTTGGCGGCTCCACGGGGCCCTTGGGCTGTGACGAAGCATTGTGGCGTCTTCCCGGCGCTCTGTGTCCGTAATGAGGCTCCGCTCCCCGCCCTGGGCGGAGCCCTGTGCTGCCCTTGGCTTTGACACGGGTCTCTAGTCGCCTCGGAAAGAGGAACGTTTCCAGATGATCTTTGGGAGGTGAAACGGTGGCGTTTCGGGAAAGCCCCTAGGGTTCGTCTCTTTCTGGGTTTCGCATCTCCTTTGTCATCGGCGTGCGTCTCCCCGCTGAATGCCGGGATCCCGGGGTCCCGGCTCGCTCAGGAGTCCTGGGGCGGACCCCACCCGCACTCAGGGGCCCCACGTCTGAGTCCCAGCACTGCCGCGGGGCGCCGGGTGGCCTTGGACACGTCACTTCGTATTCTCGGCCTCAGTTTACCGAGGACGTAAAATGAGTGGGTTCGTTCTTTGGCTCCGTTGGTGGACTGCGTGCCGTGTGCCAGGGCTGTTGGCGGTGCTAAGGACGGAGCGAGAATAGGACCAGACTCCGAACCCCCCTGCAGCTCCCGTTCCAGGGGGGAAGACCTGAGTGAGTCTGTGCAGGAGGTGATTTAAGTGAGTGATCACCCCTGTGACACAAATGAGAATGTCACAGAGACTGTAGGGAGTGGGGGACGGGGAAGGGGCATCAGGGTAATCCTCTGAGAGCCTGCTGACACTGGGACGTGGTGACACTGGGACGTGGTGGCACTGGGACATGGTGACACTGGGACATGGTGACACTGGGACGTGGTGACACTGGGACGTGGTGGCACTGGGACATGGTGACACTGGGACATGGTGGGACTGGGAAGGTGAATAAAGGGGCCAGATCCTCAAATTGTGAAGGAAGACCTTGGCAGACCGAGCTAAGGGCAAATGCCCAGGCCGAGGGGCGCGTCCCTTAGCGGGACCGAGGCACCAGGCATGGCACACGTGTCCCACAGCATCTCTGTTAGCTCACCTCTGGGTCTGCCGTTGTCCTTGAAGCGTTCGCTAACCGTGACCTCCCTGTTTGTGACAGCCCTTTGCTTCCTGGACTGTCTCCACCCAGGGACACCCTGTGTGACCCCTGCCCAGTTCTCTTGTCCTTGGCCAGTTGGGATGGACGTAGCAGAGGAACAAGGAGATTCTTCCGTGGAGACCTCTTGTAGACCCGCGTGTCCTAACTCCCCTCCCAATGAGCGATGGTGCCTGCACGTCGTAGGCATTTCGGGTTGTAATTCACCTGCCCTTCTCAGCGTTCTCGTGGCAGAAAGTGCTGGCACTTCTAATGAGCGCTGATAATACTCTGATTGATGATGTCAGTGAGGAGAAAACGGCAGCGACTAACCAATTAGTGCCTCAGCAGGTGCGGCACCAGCTCCTCTAAGGAACACACAACACCTTTGTCTACTGCTACCTGGAAATCATCTAATCAGTGACCGTGTCCCGTGCAAATCGATACCCGGGCAGGAGTCCCAGGGCCTGGTTCGTATCCTTCCGGGTCGGCCTGGGGCTGGCCCCGGGAGTCCCCCGGATGGACAGATTCTGGCCCTCTATCCTCCATATATTATTGTAATCTTCTCTGGCCAGTTACATCCAATTAACCCGGCCTCCTGAAAGGGCATCGGTCATCCCACGAATCCGAGCCTCTGGTCAACCCGTCTTCCAAACAATTATTCATCTTGATGGCTGAGCTGTCCCGCTGCCCTCTTAGGTTTCAATGCCCCATTCCGGGCCCTGGTTGCAGGCCGCAGGGCTGGCTGCAGGGCCCTTTCTTCCCGGTGGCCCGTGGCCCGTGAGCAGGTGTGGGCATTGCTGCACTCACCTGCTCGTGGGAGCCAGTGTCAGTCCGGGCTTCCAAACCCGTTTGGAGGGCCGTGTGTAGCGGTGCGTGGCCGGACATCAGCACGCGCCCCTCTCCTCCTGGCTGCCACTCACCGGTCTTTTGAAAATGAGAACAACGACACCCGAATTCAGGTGCCGATGGGCGCAGGTCGTCCCAGAGGCAGACCTGTGTGGAGCCGGCCTCTGTCCCAGCTGTGGCTCTGGCAGGGTGCGGGCAGGGACACGTCCTGTCTCACCCCGAGGCCCAGATGGTGGGCAGTGACTTGTGTGCCGTGCCGCGCGGCCGCCCCGCTCAGGCCTGGGGGGTTAGTGGGTGGGACCCTGTGTGGGTGAGGCGCTGCGTGTGCTTCACAGCGGGTGCTGGGGGGCCTGTGATCGGGCTCAGGACAGCAGCCCTGCGGTCCCGACGGCGTGCCGGCCCCCACGCAGACGCCCACCACGTCTTCGTCGACGTCGCGGTGCCCTCCTCACGGGGTTTCGAACCCCGCCCGACGCGCACCCCCTTTTGTGGAGTGCAGTGCGTTTTGCTTAAAGGTGTCGGAGTGGATTATGCAAAGCTTCAAACGCCACACGGATCTCACCAGAGGGTGAAAGCTGTGCTGGGGGCTCGTGTGGCCCAGGTCCAGTCAGCTGCAGCCAGGGCTGGCGGGGAGGGACGCCGTGCACAGACGTGGCCCCTGGAGTCCTAGCTCCTCCTTGTGCACTGCATGGCGAGAACATCCTTGGATCTGGGCACCCCCTCCATCCAGGTCAACCCCCTGATCTCCCTCTGGGGGCTTCCTTTGTCTTGTCACGAGCACCGGGGGGCGGGGCTGTAAGTTAAGGTGTGCTACCTGCACTGACCGTGGGGTAGGGATACGGCCAATGGTTGTCAACCAGATGGACAGGACGCGCGGTTTCATTTCATCTGGGCAGCTGAGGCGGCTGTCCCTTTGTCACGCTGCCCAGGCTCCCGGCTGCCCTGCTTTCTGCTGGTTCTGAGACCTGAGTTTTCAGCTCTTTGGAAGCAGTGAGGTACCTGGTGTCCTCCAACACGCCGGGCCCTTTCCGCCTACGTCTCTCAGCGTCGGTGTCTGCTGCTTGCCACCCCACGTCCCCAACCGACTCACTGCTGACAGTCAGGGTCATGGCTCTGAACCCTGGTGGGATGTCCTTGGTCAGACGGAAGGTGTCGGGCTGTTTTCACCAAAGCCAGCAGGTGGTCCCGGGGCAGTGTCCGGAAATTACTCAGGAAGACGGGCGTCAGCAAGCTCCCACTTAGGTGAGCGCGGTCCTTGTGCAGTCGGGCGCCGTGCGGTGCTTTCTGTACCAGGGCCTTCCAAGGTCACGGTCGTGTTTCTCACGGTGTTGGGGGGGCGGGTGATGCGAGCTGCCTTCGCCTGTGTTCGCCTCTGGGCCGAGTGCTGCGTGTCCCCGCTCCCACGGTGGCCCCCCGGTGCCCCCCGCGGCGCTCACAGCGGCGTTGCCTGTGCTCCCCGCCCACTACGTCACGGCCGGGAGTACGATGAGCACACGGAGACCCACTCAGCGGGGACACATTCCCCTCACCTCCTGGTCACCTGCGTGAGTGGGAGACCCAGGCCTGAGCTCTCCTCCTCCCCGTGATGCCAAAGCCAGCACTGGGCACGTGGGGGTCCCCGATAGGTTTTCATCATCTTCTTTTGCTGAGACTGTACCTGGGCCCCCCTGTTTCGAGTTCTTGGAGGTTACCGCCGGTCCGCCTGTGGGGCCAGTGCGGAGCCCCAGGTCTCTTCTCTGGGCGGTTTTGGAATCGGGATGCTAAGCGCGAACTCCGGTGAGAGGAGGCGACAGGGCTGGCGGCGAAGAGGCTGCAGAGCTACCTGGTGGCTCCTGACTCTTCTGTCCCTCCCTGTCTCCCATTCGGAGAGCAGTGACCACCAGGCTTGGCCTTGCTGTACTCTTACACCGTCCCCAGTGGCTTTCAAATGAAGCGTCCACTTGTTCAGTTTGCATATTGGCAGGAGTATGAGATTTGCCTGGGACTAGGGAAGTAACGTGTGCGTGCGCGTGCGTGCATGTGCGTGCACGTGCGTGCATGTGTGTGCGTGCACGTGCGTGCATGTGTGCGCGTGCGTGTGTGCGCGTGCGTGTGTGCGCACGTGCGTGCGTGTGCGTGTGTGCATGTGTGCGTGCGTGTGCGTGCGTGCGTGCATGTGTGCATGCGTGCGTGTGCGTGCGTGCACGTGTGTGCGTGCGTGTGTGCGTGCATGTGTGCACATGTGTCAGGTTGTGGGTAGAGACAGTACGGGCCCTCGTAAGTTACCCCTGAAAGAAGTACCGTGGACGGCTAGCTCATGCTGCATTTGTCCAAGCCCTGAGACCAGTTACGGAAACAGGACAAGGAGACGCTGGTCACGAAACAACTAGGATGATTTGTCCCTAAGAGGGCCTGGTGCTTGCTTTAGGACCGTGTGTTGTTACACTGTATTCTGTGCGCGTGTGCTAGGGCGTCAGTGCGTGCTTGCGTTGTTAGGTTGGGAGCGGTGGCAGTGGCTCTCGGTTGTGCTCTTGTCCTGGCCGAGGTTCGGTGGGATTGCGTGGGGACTGTGAAGGTCCCCAAGGCAGTGTGCGGCCCGGAGGAGCCGTGTCCTCGCTCTCCTCCCTGGATCGTTGGCTGCTGTTCTAAAATCCGCGTTGACACCATCGGAGGCGCACGCTCTGTTACCTGGGCCGCCGGCCCTCCCGGAGCAGAGCGCCTCCCCCTGCTCGAATACTTCGAAATGTGACTTGGGGAGCCTGTCGTGACCTTATCCCTCCACAGCCTTCGTGGAAGCGGGCTTGTCACAACAGGCTCACCCCTCTTCACGCGAGAGCCCATAGGGCTCCCTTCTTGCACTCCCCCAAACTGAAGGCTGTCTTTGAAAGTTGGGAGTCGGAGCTGGGATCACAGGCCAGTGGGTCGAGCCCCAAAGTGGCCGGTCACCGAGGAACTGACTGGGGTCGTGCAGCTCCTGGATTCGCTGAGCTCTGCCCCACCGGGCTCTTGGTGTCAGTTAGGACAATTAACGCCTGCTGCCCTTCGGTCCAGTGCGGCCTGGGTAGAGCTTCCGAGCCCCGCCCAAGTGTCTGTCACCAAGGCCAGCAGTGGGTAGGGACCCTGGCCGCTCCGGTCCTGTTCCTGTGCCCTCTGGAAGCTACGCTTGGAGTCACGCCAGCCTTGGAGTCGCCACGGAAACTCTGGACGTTTCCAAAGCCAGAGTGGGCGTGGCTGCCCTGTCCGCCCTCACGTCGCAGTGGTCCGTCTGTGGACACGAGGCTTCAGGGCAGTTGGCAAACGTAGCCCCCGCGTGCCCACAGGGAGGGGCGGCTCCGACGCCGTGTCCTGGCACTGCCCGCGCGCACGCTGCCTTCGTCCGGCTGCACGCTCACTGGAATGCTTGTTCCGATCGTCCGTTATTTTTAATAAGAGCCGAGCTCACGTTTCCCTCCGGTGATCGGAGCTCGTTCCTCCCGTCTCCGTCCTTCGGCCGCGGCGAGCTGCGCAGCGTGTTTCCGGAGCGGCCTTCCGGAAGCCCCTCCGCCTGTCTGCCGGGGGCCGCTCCGCGCTTCCAGCACGAGAGCCGCTCTGATGTTATGCAGAAGTCGTAGCAAAAAAGAGACGGGAAGGAACGTTTTTGAGGTGATAGACAGTAGCTTTCAGAACTCTAAAATAAACGTTGTGCTGAACAGGAAATCAGAGTTAAGGAAAGAAGGCGAGTGCGAGCCTTCGGGCCGCTGCTCTGGCCTGGAAGCGAGTGTCGGGCCGTGACCACAAAACCTGGGGGAGAAACAAATTACAAAGATGATGTAGCAGTGGTTGCTGCAAAACAAATTACCCTCAAATGAAGTTGTCTAAGATGACAGCCGTTTACTTAGCGGGTAATTGTCCGTGTCCGCAGCCTTGGCTCGGCTCGGCTGGGCAGTGCGTCTCCTGGACGCGGCTTGCGCCCCGCGGCCAGCTGCCGGACAGCGTGGTGGCGTTTTAGCCTCTGAGCTTGGGCCGCTGCCTTTCCCAGAGAACCCTGATGCCATCGGAAGGGGGGGACGCTCATTACTGAGAGGGGACGTTCTAGTCGGCTACCATCTTGGTATTAGGAACGAGGCTGAATTGAAGAAACTGGTTTTATGACATTTCAGCATGTATTTACGTGCACACACCAGTCAGCATGCTTTTATTTATTTTTTTCTCGATGTTGGTCCTGAGAGACTTTTCTCTCGAGTGACACCTTTGCCGTTGATATTCGCACATGTGGACGTTCCTGTAGTCACCCCCATGTTTGTCTGCGTGAGCTCTCTTATCATCCGGGCTCAGGTATCACCCACAGGTATCACCCACAGGTATCACCCACAGGTAACTTCGGAAAAGTCAGGCAGCCGGTTTGGATGGTTCTAGAAGGAACAGTGCTGAGGGGTAACCCTCAGTGGGTCCTGGCAGCTTCGGAAGCCCAGACCCACCTAAACGAGGGCCGTCCGGAAACAAGCCGGCCACAGCTGCCTGCGGTTTTCGTGTGACGTGGCTGGAGACGTCCTGGACCGCGCTCGTGGACTTTCGCCCAATGGGGACGTCACTTGTGTCAGAGTGTCATCAGAACACCTGTGGGCATCAGCGACCTGATGGCACGTTGGTACTTATTTGAAGACAGTTTAAACCTTAACTCAGGAGTTCTCATTTTTTAACGACCTATTATTTAGCTATGTAGACCGGCTGTGACGTTTTGATTATATCGGGGGGCGGGGCAGGGTTACACCAGGAGGAGCTGTGCGAAGAGGGCCGCGTGGGTCCCCTTTGCTCCGAAATTGAGTGGCTCATCACGATGGACTGGATTCTTCCTGAGGGCCAGGCGCTGCGTCGAATACTGGACACACGTCACCCAGTCAGACGCTCACAGTGGCCGGACGACGTGGGCATTGCCACCCGCGTTTTGAGATGAGGGGACTGAGGGGTGCGGGGCTTCACCCCCGGGCACCTGAATGGCCGAGGCGGATGCAGACCCAGGTCTGGCGAGCCTTCGAGTTCCGTGTTCGGCTCCTGCTGACGTCCACTCTGTAGGCCCGTGGAGCTTTAATCCCGTGTGCTCCCTCGGAGGCTGCGTCCGCGCCCCCTTTGAGAGGGGGGCCCCAATTCACTCCCCTGGGGTGCGGGTGGGACTTGGAGACTCACTTCTGAAGAAGCCAGTGTGGTGTCAGGGAGTGCCGGTGTGCGACCTCGGAGACTAAGTCATAGGCTTTCCCCGTGGCTCTCTAGGAGCTTGCGT
Source organism: Lyroderma lyra (assembly GCA_004026885.1). Lineage (NCBI taxonomy): Eukaryota > Metazoa > Chordata > Mammalia > Chiroptera > Megadermatidae > Lyroderma > Lyroderma lyra. Next base: position 5,211 of record PVJL010013071.1, on the reverse strand, counting down.
CCTGGGGACAGCCAGCGCCTTGTCATGAGGACTCCCCACAGCTCTCTGGAGAGGCTCGCGTGGTGACGCGCTGCTGCAAGGGGCTCCCGCAGCCCTGTGATCGCCCACGAGACCCTGAGCCAGAACCGCGTGGCTCAGCGACTCCCTGGTCCTGACCCTCAGGGACTGTAGACATCCTGTGTCCCCTGGGACACCCCAGTGCGCTCTGTGGGGGCTGGGAGGACACCACGCTGCCCTTGGGTGGCCGTTCATGAGCACGTCTTGGTCTTTTGATATAAAACCCTTAGAAATTGTAACACCTGCCCGCCTTGTGCAAGAGGTTTCTCTGGACGTTTGAAGTGCAGGGTGGTTCAGAGGCCGTCAAGGCGTTCACCTCATTCGGATCTATATTCGGTCGTAAGGACACAACACCGTGCTCTCCTGGAATGACAGTACCTTCCACGCCGGGGGGTTCTTCCCTTGTTCGAACCGGCCACTTAGCTCGGATTTGGAAACAGAAACGACCCGGGAAATGGCCCCCTGGGTGGCAAGACGAGCTTCTAGAATGGGGCTGGGCGCCGTGTCCTTGTGTCTGTAGTTTAGGCGGTTCAGGGAGGTGTCCTCCTGGTGTCCAGGTCCATTTTCTGGAAAGATTAGGCTTCCCATGGAGGAAAGTTCTAGATGTGAAGCAATGAGGTTTCCCTGGCACCCGAGGCTGATTGATGGCTCTGGTCGGCTCGCCCCATCTATCAGTTGAAATATGATTAAACGCCAGTAGAAGTCACCACTGTTGAAATTATGAGGCAGGGGAAATGGTGCCACCTGTGCACCGTAAAGCACTGCGTCCCCACGTCCTGCAGACCTTAGTGCTGTCCTGCTGCACCGCTGTTTTGGGTGCAGGCTGAAGGAGCTTAAATTAGCTTTAGCAAGTCACAGAGAGAATCTTGGGCTCAAGTGTGGAGCCACCCCTGAGGTGAGCCTGGTTCCTGGCTGGACCCTGGACCTCCAGTGATGTCCCTTCCCCCGCCCCATCTGCACTCCTGTATTTTCCTTCTCAGGCCGGTGCTCCTGACTCACCCAGAGCATCGTTCTGCCAGCTCAGAGCCCCTCTGTGCCGAGGCCGAGGTGGGGGGCTCCCCAATATCTTTGCGCTCTGTGCAGACGTTCTTTCGGCTGCGGCCAGGGTCACCGGGACGGCCTCTGCTCTTCTGCTAACCAGCGTCTTCTGGCCGTGACTTCAGAGCCAGATCTGGGTTGGAATCCTGGTTCTACGACCTCACTGTGACACTGTGGGCAGCCACTCCGCATTTCTGGGGCTGTCCCATCCAGCGTCACTTGGTAATGACAGAGCCTAGTCTCCGAGGGCCCCGGTGAGACTTAGGTGATAGTGTCCTGGGAGCCAGAGGGGCGCAGCGTACATCACCAGGCTCGGGGAGAAGGGAACCCCAACTGGGGAACCCCGACCCTCACCCCTTATTCTCTGGTGGCCTCAGTGGTTGGAATTTATTTTTTAAATTTATGCTGATAGAGAAGCAGGTGGGGTTCGGTCTCTGTGGGGGGAGGGGAGCACCCACATTCGCAGGGGTCTCTGGGAAGCCCCACCCCTCGCTGGGATGGGTGAGGTTTTAGGGAAAGGCGTGCGTCATGATGATTGGCTCTCAGGGCTGTGGGCGGGTCTTATGGATATGTCTACCGGTGGGCGTGTCTGCTGGTGGGCGTGTCCATTGGTGGCCTATGGGACAGCCACCTGCTCCCCCTGCGCTCCTGCCTGTCCTGCTCGTCTGTGCCTGAGCATGCGTGTGCACAGTGCAGGTGTGTGCACGGGCACTTGCGTGTGGGACACGTGTGCTTGAGCATGGCCAACTTCTTACCACGGCAGGGCCTTTGCCTCTGCTGTCCCCCTCGTCCGGAGCTCTGGTCCTTGCTCCCGGCCCTGAAGTGTCTCAGCTGTAAAATGCCTCTTCCCAGAGGCCTCCTCTCCCAGCCCAGCTCCGCGGTCCCCCTCACCGTCCCTTCATGCACGGGATGGGCTCCTTTGTGCTGTGACAACACACCACCCCAAGGCTCAGTGGCTTAAAACCACGGAGGTCGGTTTCTCACTCACAGTGGGGACCCACTGCGGTTCGGCTGGGGACTCGGACCCGCCCTCTCGTCTCTCAGGTGGTGGTGACAGTGCCTCGGCGTCGCTGCGGCCGTGGGAAACAGGTCTGCACTAGTGACGAGATGCTCTTCATGGAAGCGACACGCAAAGTGTGTGGCTCAGAAATGGTCACTGGGCCCCACCCCAGCTCAGGGGGCCGGAAGTGCCGTCTTCCCTGCCCCCCCCTCTGTGTCTGGAGGACGGGGAGCAGGAAGGACTTAGGGAAGGTCACTAATGACCCCCCGCATTCTCTGTTGAGTGGATGCCTTGTTTATTGTCTCGCTTGCCTGTTAATCGTTTCCTTCCCCTGGGACATAAACTCGCGGGGAGCAGTGGCCTCGTGGGCCTTGCCCACCTCTGACCCGCGGTGCTGAGAACAGGGCCGGTGCTCAGCATCCCACAGTGAGCGCAGGAGAGAAGGAGCTAGAGGCCCGGCCCTCGGAGACCCAGCCAAAGGGCGTCTGTGAAACGGGCAGAATTAGGGACGGGGTGTGGACGACGCTTCCTTTGATATCCTCCTGGGCGTGCCGACCTCGGTGTCCAGGGCAGTCCTGACCCCAAAGGTCCACGTCCTGTAATGCGTTCTCAGCCTGTGCTCAGACCCTGCGGTTCCCAGACTCCTAGCATCTTTCGTGGGGGTGGTGGGGGAGTCGGCCAGCCCACACCCCAGGGAGTAGGCAAGTTGTTAGGTGGTTGCCTTGAGACTGAATGGCGTTTTCAAAGAAACCGGCTTTGCAGCCACCGAGCGGGAGGGTTCACAGTCGAGATGGGGGTTTCTCTTTGCTCTCATGTCAGGCCGGAGTCGGGAACCTGACCCCCTGTCACCCCACAAGCTGTACTCTCTCTCCCGGCATGCACGCACCCCTCCCTGGTGCCGGTGGGTGTATGGGGACGTAACTCGTGATGCCAGAGGTCATCGGGCCGCGCGGCCATTCCCCGGCCACAGAGCCCCTCATTAGCACAGCCTGGCTCAGCCACCAGAACAGATGTCACCTTTCATCCTGTTGTTTCAGACCAATTAGTGGTCCTTTTCCTCTGAGGGCCTGACCCAGCGCTGACTCACGCCGGACCTCATCATTACCTGGAATCATTATCTGGAATCCCGTGCACAGGTGGACCCGATCATGAGCGTGAGATTGATGTGGGTGAGAGCTGGACGTGTCCCGGGGACATGCATCATCCTGTGGGAGCACATACCCCTGGCACCCCACACCCCCCAGGAAGTCTTTCCTGGTGCTGGGCCATCTTACTTTTGCATCCTGCAATTGGATGTGAGAGCAGCCTTGTGAGACCATTAAAAAAAAAAATTCAGCTTTATCCCACAGTTTCCTATGATTTCATGCTCGATTCTGGTTCATATGTGCTTCTCTGCACCAAATTAGTCCTTAATCAAAACACGGCAGGATAGGTTTAGGCTTGAGTCCATGTGTAGAATTTCAGGAGTGCAGTTCTATTGTATCTGTAGAATAGATACCGTCAGCAAAGACGTCGGAGGAGTTACACACCCTCCTTTCTAACGGTGGTTGACTTCAGACCTAATTACTACGGGGCATGGAGTAATTGGCCCGTGAGAAGGATTGTGAGGCTGTTGTCACGAATACCTGGGCCAAGGCTTAATGAATCAGTGATGGGAGAATTCCTGCTCTCTGGAGGCGAGTAGGGAGATTTACACATTTGGGGGTTACAGGAGCCTGCAAATCACTTCCGTTGAATTCCTGCCCAGCTGACATTTATTGGAAAGCCGCCAGGTGAAGTGAGAGTTACAAGAATTCTAATCTGATTCTTGGCCCAAATGCCACTGAGAACGTCATTCTGTCTGTGGGCGTGCCTGGACTCCACTCAGCTCCACGGTTAATGAGGTTAGAGATCCTGGTGGGCTTTGGTTTGGAATAACCCCAGGAGCGTCTGCCTGTCTGTCCCTTGCTTTTCGTTTCTTTTTTATTTTTTTGCTCGTTTGCTCGTGTGGTGTTGGAATAACGACGCCCGGAGGAGCCGGAGCTTGGGCGTGGCATTCAAGGTAGATCCTTACCTTCGTGCAGAGAGCCGGTGAGCGACGTCGTGTGGCACGCCTTGGACACGGGTCCTCCCTGTCCTTGCTGGTAGCAGCTCATCGTGACCGCGCCCGCCTTCAGAACGTTAGTGCGGACGCGAGACGGACGCGCCCTGGAGGTCTGCCGTGCGCTATCGCCCGTGTCACCGCGCCGCACTGTGCTCCTAAGTGTCACTGTGCTCCTAAGCGCGGTGACGAGGGTAGGTCTCATGGTCCACGTTCTTACCACGATGAAAAACAAAAAACCAGTTAGCAGCGGTGATTCCCCGACGAGTGATGGCCGGGAGCTGGTGTCACGCGACTCCCTGCACAGCTGCCAGCTGCAAACTCCGGAGAAAGTGCACGAACGGCCGCCCGAAGGTCGTCGGGAGCGACCAGAGTGCGCCCGCGTGGGTGCCGGGGGCGTCGCCACGGGCATCTCCCACTTTCTGACGGACGTGTCGGCTGAGGGGGCGCTGCCTCTCAGTCCAGCCTCTTCTCGTGCTGTCGGGGGTGGGGGGTCATGCACGTGTCCACGGGGAGAGAGTGGGAAGTAAGCGGCGCATGCACAGACCCGTCCAGGGCCGGAGGCAGTGACCTCGCCGGCCAGGAGCAGCCCGTCGCCCTCTGACGGAGGGCCGGGGTGGAAGCGTGAGCTCCGACGTCCTGGGCTCACCCATGCGGGGTGCGTGGTCACGGAGAGCCTCCCAGGGGCCTTTGCTGGGCCCAGAAGCCACTGCAGGGGACAGGGAGGACGATCCCTACCTGCCCCCACGCTTGCGAGCTAGGAGGCCGCCCCTAGGAAAGGCGAACCCGTGGGACAGACCTGTTCTGGGGTGTCGAGAGGGAAGGCAGGGGAGGGGGACAGGGATGGCAGCGTTTCGGGCCAGTCCTGAGGGTGAGGGCTGCAGGCGTTGGGGGGGAAGGGCGGTCCAGGTGGCGGGGAGGGCCCAGAAGTGTGTCCGGTGCTGGGGGCACAGCGAGAGGCTCGGGCGGCCGGAGCAGTGACAGGGGACAGTGGCAGCCCCGGTGCTGAGCAAGGACACGGCATGGGGCGGGGGGG
>PVJL010013070.1:10249-34051 GCA_004026885.1 Lyroderma lyra | reverse complement strand
TTGATCGCCAGGGTTGATTCGGCTGATCTGGCTGGCTAGGCGGGTGTCCCCTTCCTCCCTCACCGCTCCATGTGCGTCCCTCCCGAAGCTGCGCGCTCGGTCGAAGAGGACGACCTTCCCCGCTAGAGGAGAGGACCGTTCTTCGGTCAAGGGTATACGAGTAGCTGCGCTCCCCTGCTAGAACCTCCAAACAAGCTCTAATTTTTATTTCCAACTGTGTTGAGCCAACTGCAAGAGGAAGTTATCTTCATAGGAATCACTGAAGGAAGTGCCACTTCTTTAAATATCTCTTTCACAGAATGTCCTATTTCTTAGATTTTCAATCAGCGACCATGATGGTGAATTTCATGTGTGAGCTTGAACGGGCCCTGGGGTGCCCAGGTCTTTGGTCACACATTACTTCTGGGTGTGTCTGTGAGGATGTTTCCGGATGAGATTAACGTCTGATCTGCAGACTGAGGAAAACAACTGCCCACCATGGAGGGGCCTCATTCAGTCCCTCCAAAGGCGGGCCTGATGAGAAGGAGAATCTGAGTCAGACAGAATTCTTTCTCTCTGCCTGATTGTCTGTGAGCTGTGACGATGGTCTTCTCCAGCCTTTGGATTCAGACTCGAACTGGGACTTTATCATCAGCTCTCCCTGGTCTTCAGTGAATTTCTGAGACTCCGTGATCATGTGAGCTAATTCCTTATAGCAAACCTCCTTCATCTATCTATCTATCATCTATCGTTTCTCTCCTATTGGTTCTATTCCTCTGTCCTGAAGAGTCAGGTGGTTGTGTTGCTACAGCATTCTCTGTATATACAGTGAGCAGAGCAGACACTGTCAGTAAACATTTTCTTAAATGCTTTTTAAGGAGAGGCTACTGCTAAGGTCTGGTGTGAGGGGGATGTTTCTTTGTCCCACCTGCTCATACGTGATTTTGCTTTTCCTTACTCACAAGAGCACCGAGGGGCATCATGCTGTCATTAAGTACGATGGCTGCAGTCAGGCTAAGAATACAACTCATCAGGCTGCTTTTGGAAGAGACGAGCATCCTGCAGGTGACACACTTCAGCGCTGAGGACGGCTTGGATCGGAGCGGTGGAGCTGCCTGATTAGCGGCGAGGAGGGGGTGCTCTCGTCAGCTGCACTCAGGAGGCTCTATCTGCTGCCATAACTGAAGCTTTTTACAATTGAAATGGAAGCAGAGAAGGCTGGCAGTCCCCAAATGGTTCAATTTTAGTATATACGTTGCCGAAGCGAGCACCCAAATGGTTCCAAAGCATAAAAATATTCCTCTTATTTGGTCTACAAGGGAAAGAGACCACTAGTCAGTGAGCCCATTCCCTGAGATCGTCAAACCATCTGCCTCAGGTTTTCAGAACCTCACCCTACGAGCTGTGTGATTTGGGCAAGTCATTTGAAGAGATGGGAGCTAACGACGGTTTGGGTGTGGTGTGTGGTTGAAGGTTCTTTCCAGGGATTCGAGTCCCTCTTTCTTGGCTGTGAAACTCTCAGGGAAGGGATTTAAGACAATTCAGTCCTTTTGGGGAGACTCTATTCTCAAAAAAGCCTATTCTCAAATGTCTTCTGCACAAAATAATTTTTACACCTCGGTGGAATATTCTGGACCGCTTCACCTGCATTCTATCGAGATAAAATTAAAAAGCACTCTGGATAATGCTAAAGAGCTGACTGGGCTCGATTCCCAGCCAGAGGAACTACCCCGCCGCGCGCACACACACACACACACACACACACACACACAGAGAGGAGAGGGCAAGCACTAGCATTTTCAACAGATACTGTGGGGCGTGAACCAGCTGCTCGCTGGGCCCCACCCTGCATTCCGGAGCTGTTGCAGTATCACAGATGGCTAAGGTGAACGGGACTTGCAATGATTCTGCCTTTATTGTATGAAATGTTCTATAGGTGCAAAAGCCAGTAGTAGGCAGAGGACACCTCGTGATGAAGACAGGGATATGAGATGGAACAAAATGTCCAAGAGAAAGGACAGGGACCCTCGGGAGCTACTTAAGTCTCAGCCACAAGCTGGAAAACTCATGAAGCCACGCCCAACTCGGCGGTGTGTCCCCGGGGGTGGGGAAACTGCACCGAAGGAACTGGTACCGTTTTCTCAAGAGAAGGACAGAGATTCGCGAGTCTCCTTCTTGAGACACTTGTTCTTTACAACCCTTCTTTACTGCCTCTAATGTTTTATTTCAAGGGTTATAGCCTCTATCCTGACATACAATGCGGACGTGTCATTTGAAGTGTCATCACGATTGCCGTACGCTCCGTAGGCTCTGCCTTCCCAGCCGGTGCGGTTCTCAGCCAGCTCCACGACCTTTTGGTCATGAGTACTATTTTTATAAAATAATCAGACTAGATCCCCTGCCTCTTCCGCTCAGCCTTGCAAGAGCTCTCCATCCTGTTTTGGCCGCGATGTCCTTTGCCCGTCCCGAGCTTTCCGTGCTGTCTGCTCTCTCATGAGCCTTCTCAGACATGGAGCTCCCCTCTTTAATACTTTCTCATCCCCCCATTATTTTCCTGCTCTGCCTACCACACAGCAAAGCTGCTTGCTCCTCTGTTTCTCTTTGTCAGCTCCCGATTCTCATTGACGGCAGTTGTCCAAAAAGTCCTTTGTGGCCCGCCCCACTAGTTGTATATTCAACTGCAAGCAACCTAGAGAAAAAATGAACTCTCCAACAGCTGAGCTCCCAGCTATCAACACAGGCAGCTCGGGGAACAGGAGAAAGAAATTTAATTTGGGTCTGATTCGGTTTGAAGGCCGCTAGTAAATTACCAATTCGTGCCCTGAGAAGGAGCTGACAGCGGTGGGAGGCCGAGTGCAATATTTCTGCCCCAGTCAACATCACCGGATGCTGAAGAGATCTATTAGGCTGAGTCCTTGTCCCCAACTCTGTTGACCTTGGGCCCCAGGCTCCTTCTCCACAGGCTGCAGGCTCATGATGAGAAAGTGCACCCTTGAGAAAAGTAACCAAACACGTCCACAACGCCCGTGATCTCAGCATGAGCCTTTTCCCCTGGGGGCAACCTTCCAAGCAGTTCACATTTTTCTCATGGTTTTAGGAAACAAGCAGATGCAAGCCTGTTTATTTCCTGGGTAATATTCCAGCATCATGGGAAATGGAAAGCAGGAAATGTATGATTTTGCTCGACTTGGCTGTAACTGCCAGGATAGGAAAAACAAAACAAAAAGAAAAACACGGACTTGCTAAGACTGTATTGTACTTTGGTAAGATAGGTGATCTCAAACTCACCTAGGAGGCATTTTTTTATACTGTATGTTGTTAGGCATATTCTGTGAATAATTTGTCTTCTCTGTAAGAAATGTTTTAGATGAAAATTTAAAATTCCTCAGGCCTTCAGAACAAAATGAATACTCTTAATACTTAATATCTGAAAACCAGGCCTCTGCTGTCTTCTCTCATTATTTCTGATTATCCATCAAGGTCAGCCTCTGATATAAAGTTAATCATAGTTTCACTTGGTAAGAGAAAATAAAATTAAAGACATTAATTATCCTGTGCTTTAGGGCAACAGTCACGCCATCTCAAGTCACCCAAACAGAAGACCACCGTGAACGACTCAGGACGCAGGGGTCAATAGGAGGCGTGGGTACCCCGTCGGGGAGTGGAAGGTGAGCTCTTGCGTGGGTACCCCGACGGGGAGTGGAAGGTGAGCTCTCGCGTGGGTACCCCGTCGGGGAGTGGAAGGTGAGCTCTCGCGTGGGTACCCCGACGGGGAGTGGAAGGTGAGCTCTCGGGACAAGGGAGCCGGCGCAAGGGAGGGGCGTGCGGAGAAGGGCAGCCGCTGTGCCGCGCTGCTACCACTCGGTCTGAGGCCGAGCTCCTTCTTTCAGTTTTTTTGTTTTTTGTTTTTTTCAATCCTTATTATTTCTTAGAAATGGAGTGTAGTTTAGACGGAAGGTTCTGAAGAAATACACAGCGTCCGGCAGAAGTAACGCCCGGACCTGAGTTACGATTTTATTACAAAATCATCAGGGAGTTCCCTGATGGTGTAGTGGCTTAAGGCCTCGTCGTTGGCGCTGTCAGTGCTGCGGCCTGGGTTCGATTCCCGGCCAGGGAGCTACCTACATACAAAAACAAACAAACAAATCATCAGCATACTGCTGTGACTTCGTCATGAAAGACTTGGTATAGATTGCCAGCTCACTAAAAGGGGGACCCCGTATTTTTCTCCCTAGCTCATTTTCATTAGTATCAGAAGGCCAGCTGTCAAAGCACCATTTAAATTTTCCTGCAAAGGCAACTGGAGCTTCACAGCACGACAGGCGAGCACGGGTGGGGGGCGCCCGCCCATCGGGTTTGTCTCGGGCCAGGGCCAGCCGCTGCCTTTTCTCACTTCCACGCTGGGTCGTATGGAGAGTGGGGTAAAGGAAGAGCAGCAGCAAGAAGCCAGCATTCTCAGTCATTCATGCATTCATTCATTCATTCTTCAGTAAGCACAGCGGCAGGGACAGAGGGAGCTTTGCGGAACCACGGGGCGGGGGGGCAGCCAGCGACAGCGCTCCAGCCGCTGCAGAGCCTGAAGTGAGGAGTGGGCTGAGGGGAGCCCCTGGCGGGGGGAGGCGTTCCAGGGGCAGTGGGTTCTCCGCTGAGATGCTCCCATCTCATCGCCCCATTTCCAAATGAAGGAGGCGCCATGCAGACTTCAACCCTGCCCCACAGCCGGCTCGGCTCTCCCCGCCCCTCCCCCCGAATTCTCTCCAGAAGAAGATTCACGAAGCATCAGGCTGAGGGAACCTGGCCAGCCCGACCTCGCTCCGCTCAGCAGCGCCCCGGGCAGCTGCCGTAGACCCGGGGATCGTACCGGCCCAGCGCGCCGGCTTCCTCTGGCTGCGACAGCTGTTCACCCCGCGGGACTGTTACCTTCCGGGCGGCGCTGCCCTCCGGGGGCGGAGCCGGACGTGCGCGGGAGACTCTCCCGGGAGACCACATCGCCTGGCCTTTCCCGGCGTCTGGAGGCCTCCTGCTGTCCTTGGCTTGTGGCCCTTCATCTGTCTTCGAAGCTACAACCTCAGTCCGAGTCCTCATGCTGCCCTGTCACCAGATGTCACGCTTCTGCCTCCCCTTCCGCTCCTCCTTTTAAGGACCCCGGTGATGTCCACCGGGCCCAGCTGGGCAACCTGTGATAGTTTCCCTCCTGAGCGACCTGCACTCCTCTTTCCGTGTAGCCTGCCACGCTCACAGGTGCGGGGACCCCGATGCAGACGTCTTCGCAGGGGCGTTATGCCGCCCCGCCCCCACACCTACCAACGAGAAGTTCACGTTCAGAGTCATTTCTGGGACTCCAGAATTGAAACTTTTCACTTTGGAAAGTTTCCACGTCCTCTGACTTTATCTGACATGCCTCCTGGGAAGTTTCACTGCTGCATAAAAGGGGGAGCAGTTCCTGACCCCAACTCAAACGCGGTTCAGTGATGGCCTTTTAGTAGATCTCAGAGGCGGCAGCCAGCCCCGTGAGGAAGTGTGATGGGATTCCTACAGTTTCGTAAAGGACAGAACTGCAACACAGGCACGTCCAGGCTGTGCTCAGTACATCCCTGCGTGAGAAAAGACACTGAATTCCACCAGATTTCTAAGCTCTGGCGGGGGGTGTGTGCGTGGGCGGCAACACTGAGTTGTCTAGGATGCGCTGTTTGTACTAAATTGAAAAGCAAGGTTAGAACAGGAGAACTCAGGCTGCCTGCATGCTTTCCCTTCTCAGCGTCCACCGTCTGAGGCCAAGCCATCAGGGGCTCCTCACCAAGGTGTGTGTGACCGAGGCGCCCAGCACCGACCTGCTAATGCTGCAGCCTCTTCAGACGCCGCCATTAGCACTCATGTCTTGGTGGGGAGCTTCAGGGCAGCACAGTTTAACTCCAGGAGCTTTAAGAACTTTCTAGGATGACAGAGGGCGTACATCAGAGAGGAGTAACATGAGCCAGACTCAGCAGACGGGAAAAACATCTGGGTCAATTCAGGACTGAGCTGAAGATGTGGGGGTTTGGTGAAAACTTAATTCATAGACTTGAGTTGCTGGAAAACTTTTATTCTGGGAATTTTAAAATGTTACATTTTATGCACTTGAAATTATGTTTAAAAAATTGTTTTTAAAGTAACGTTGCTCAGGTCTGGAACAGGCCAGGAGAAGGAAGCTTTGTTACAAGAGGAAGACCTGCTTGCTGTTAGCCAGCCTCTTCCCCCCAGTTGCAAAGCCTGCAGTCTGCCCTGGTGGACAGGGAAGGGGAGAGGGGAGTGCAGTAGCCCAGCCACACCAGCACCAAGTCGACTCTGCTATAGCTAAGCATGGCCTGCTTGGTCGTGTCAGCTCGTTGGGTTCTCCATTTCCTCCCAGTTCCCCTGCTGACACAGCCCCTGCCTCACTGTTGTGCTCCAGAGACTTCATCTCGGTTAACCTGCCCAGCACCACTCCTTGTAGACGGCAGTTGTGCTTTCCACTTTTGATCTAAGCCAGCCCTGGCCCACCCTACCCCCCACCCCCACCCCATCCCCGCTCTGCAGGACACCAGGGTGCTGTTCCTGAAACAGCCCTGTGACCACACTAATCGGACCTCTCCCCACAGCTGCCTTCCACCCATAGCCCTGCCGGGACACGCCCATCAGCACTGTGACATTGAAGACATGGAAAAGCACAGAGAATAAATACTATTGCAGTGGTTCTCAAACTTGAGGGTGCGTAAAACACAGATTACTGGGTTCCACCCCCAAAGTTTTCTGATTCAGTGGGTTTGACGTGAGCCTGAGAACATCCATTTCTAACACGTTTCCCAGTGGTGGGGATGCTGCTGGTCCGGAGCCCACACTTGGAGAAACACTGGTGTACTACGTCCACGCGCGTCCACAGCACCCAGACTTCACAGATACTCACACTGTGCTGTATTTGCAGAAGAACTTCTCTCTGTTATGGGAAACGAAAAATAAGGTTGTTGATACAGTTGACGGCCTCCCTGTCTGTCCCTTCCCTGTCGCTCCTTGTCCCTGATGGTCACGGGTGCCTGCTGGGGTAACACCCCAGCACGCTGTGCCCGGCCCTCGGGCGGGGCGGGTGGGGGGGACTGCCTGCTCCTCTGCAGCCCGAGGCCTTCACCTCCATCTCCCAGTCACTCTCATTCCAACCCCTGCCCCGCCCCGGTCCCCAGTGTTCTGTCCCTGCTGAGTCACAGGGCAGGACTGAATAGTATGCATTCAGCTTTCCTTACCAGGAATTAGGTTTGTACTGGGAGGAAGACTGCTCTAACCAGGCAGACAGTGTTCACTCCCTTCACTGAGTTGTAGGTGAGGAGAACCACGGTAACGGCACCCGCAGGAGTCTCCCCGAGTAGACCACGGAACTCGGGACGGGCAGTCCTGATACTTACACGCAGGTTCACCCCAAATTCTGCTGTCCTCACCCCCAGCTGGGACCAGTAGGGAAACATGATTCAGTGTACTGAGGAACCAAGTATCAAGCTTACGACTGGGGACTCTCAGCTAGACTAGGCCCGCACCACAGACGTCAGGTTCTGAGTGGGTTAAACACAGGAGCTTTCTACTTCGGTTCTGCCAAGATCACCAACGTTTGTCTAAGTGGCGATTCTAAATCACCTAAAATTAAAGTGATCCAAATGGCCAACGGCACGCCGAGCGTCCACTCCAGTCACGTTCACCTTACTGACAGAGGCCGTGGGACGTGCATTGGCCCAGCGAGTGCACGCCCGAGACCGGAGTGGAGAGGCCTGCCCCTGCTTCTCTTCTCACTGCCCACCCGCGGCCCACTCTCCCCTGTCACCTTCGCTGAGCTCTCCCGTAGGCACCGCCCCCGCCTCCGCGGGCCCCTTGCCCTTCTCAGAGGCCGCTGGCACGGTCGTGGCCAGCTGCTGTGCCGGAGGGACAGCTTCTACCCACCAGTGCTTCCCCTCTCTGTACTAGGAAAACGCGTCTTACGCTGGTTCTCATCACGGCCGGCCCAGCTCGGCTCAGCTGGCCTACGTAGCCAGTGAGGTTCCCCACGCCTCTCCCAGCTACCGGGAGTGAGGGCGCGTGTAAAACACTCCAGACGGACCTCCGAGAGCCACAGGAATTGAACTGAGGGAACAGTTCAGTGTGATCTGACCTGAAATTATTTCAGTTACTGTACAATCGAATACAAGCACTGTGCTAGTTGGTATTTCATGCTGTTTGCATGTAACTCTTCTTGTGAGCTCAGCACATGGTGTTGGTCTAGTATTTAAATCGTAGCCATCAAACAGCTCTATCATTCATTACCCCATGAGACAACAGTGAGAAGCGTCTGAGCTGCAGATTAAACAACAGCGTTAGATACTCAAGTTTAATCTAAACACGTGCACACACACGGTCACTCCGAAGAATTAAGAAATCTGTCATAAGAGTAACAGCCATAGGGCAGGTAATTTGGTATTGGAAATTGAAATTTTGGGTTCTTCCCTTATTTCATTACTAGTGCTATCATTATTTTTCCATGAGAGAACGTTGCATGTTGTGAATTATTGAATTTAAAAGGATGAACCTCTGAAAGCAAAAGAAGAAAATAAACACAGAACCTTTTATCAAGAAGGGATTTAGAGCTTCTTACAAATGGTGAAAACATTTTAGATTAGTTTCAAGACAGAAATGCCGGAGAGTCACAGTTTTTCAAGTAACTGTCATATGTGTTTTCCTCCTTTTATCATCTAGAGTCTGAGTCATAGAGAAGTAGGAATTCAAAACTCGGTGAGTAAAAGAAGGAATGCCAATATATGTTTATAATGAATGACACTGTTTTCCTCCATATTAAATTGGGTTATTATTAATGTCAGTGTTTTTTTTTTTTCAATAAGATGATTTTGCCAAGTGACCATCCATTCTGAGGGAGTTAGCATGAATAAAACATGAAAGTAACTGGCCACCGAAAGCAGACACTTACAAACAGCCGACGCTGCAAAATGCAAAACGCTCGCGGGGTCAGATTCGCAACCTTTTGGAGCAGGGATCTCAAATCACAGGCCGATGGAATTGAATTAATATACTTTACTGCCATGCAGACTTAGGCATATATTGCTGCAATAAATAAGCTGGATCACTTTGCCTCGGGGACCGATGTGACGTTTCTGTGCCCTCACATTTTGTTGCTACTCACTAAAGATATACAGCTTTATTGCCTCGCTGCCAAGATCATCTCTCTCTTCTGCTTTCCGGAATGCGGTAAGATCACGTTCTCATATTTTAATCAAACGTCTCCTGCCCTTTGATGACTAGAGGCATGTTTTATATCGTGGTTTATAAAACAGGAAGTGACCAATTCAGCTCACCATGGGGCACTGAGGCATCTCCTCGGGCGGCCCGCGCCTCCTACTCTACGCGCCTCAGTTCCTCATTTCGGCAGATACAGTGACACATCTGATCTTCCTGTGCTTGGTCCCTTGCGATTGCAGTGCATTGTGCCTGGAATTCATAGGTAACCCCAAAGAATGTGTATCTGTGCTCCTGATTTTTTTTTTCTTTTTTGCTCGGTTTTCTGCACTCAACGCAAAAGCTCCTCTTTCCAAGTCGGCATCTGGCGTCAACCAGCACCCCTCACACCAGGGCCCGCCCGTGCAGGCGCCACGAGAAGCACCAACGCTCCCAGTGAACTGGACACTGGTGAATCTCCCTGGGCATAGTGTTTTTCATCTTTTCCCTGCCTTTTCATCAGGACCGTATGTCGTTCTAAACCAGTCAGAAACCATTTGTCTGTTTTCTGAAAGTCCGGATCAAGGGCGAGCCAGTCCATTTGTTCCCAGCTACGATGCTGTTCTCGGAGACGTGAGGGGTTAGTTGAGCGTACCAGATGTGGTCAAGGAACACGCATGGGAGATGAAGCCACAAGGGCCACACATAGTACATAGTACACGTTACATATCTCACCCCTGCCTTGAAGGGCATTACTAAGTCGTGAAAGGGGTTGGGAGGAAGGGGAAGCAGGGATGGGAGCCATTCCAGGGGAGGTGGTGCCCCTGAGTCTTTGCAAAGGCTCCTGGCACTACGGATATTGGAAGGCTGACTGACTGATGGGCAGTCACAGTGACTGGACCTTTAGGCATGTGGACAAGAGGGGTGGGCATTGAGTCTGCCAAGACTCTTGGGGGCCACAGCACAGAGATCTGAGCAGGTGAAACTTGAGTTGGTAGCAATAAGAAACCATGGGAGTTTGGTCAAGGACAGTGACACAAAGTGGTGCTTAAGAAGATTAATCTGGTGGCAGATTGTCTCTGGGACCTCATTCTGAGATTTAATAACAAGCAAGAAATTCTGTTAGAATTAACCTATCCTTCTTTTTCCTCACATCCGGTCCTTATGGGAGGTGATGAACAGTTGGCTAATATCTTCTGTATAATAATCCCTTCACAGCCTTGAAGAAGGAGTCTCATTTAAAATTATAGAATTTGAATGGAGGCATAAAGGTGCCTTTGACACAATTTAGCCAACCCCTCTGGAGAGGAGGTGGACACCTGCCCATCCGTCGGCGGTGGCCCCATACATTCTGATGCCGACCCATTGCCCGTTTCCTTACGTCATGACTCAGTCTTTCAGCCTCTGTCCTCTCTGAGCCCCTCAGGCACCCACGGCTCTCCTCTCTCCCGGAATCGGTGGGCTTGGCTTTGAGCTGGACGCCCCGTGAATTCTCCATGCCAGAGAGTCACTCCATCATCTTTAAGATTCCTTTGCCTTCCTTCCTTCTGGGTTAAACTGTACTGACTCCAGAAGACTTTCCTAAATTAGCCCGATTCAATCAGATTACTCCTTTACTTTGTGTCCTCTCAATTCTTAGTAATGAAAATGTTTTCACTTTCCTGCTTTTTTGAGGGAATGATCTGTTCTACACGAGGAAAATATTTTGAAAATATACGAGTATGCCTATTTCTTTAAGTGGCAATGGTTAGTTATCAAAATGGTTTTTATTTTTCCCAAGTTGTCTTTTAAAGGTCAATTTTCTATAATATGTCATCCATTTATTCTGCCTTTTATAACCAAGTCTATTAATGTCATTGAAGAACATCTATCTTTTGGTCCGAACTGCTCCTCCCACAGACTTTCCCATGTTGTTGATCAGCAATGCAATACTTAGAGGTGTCCAGCGAAAGATCTGGAGTCCGTGCTTCCCTCCTCCCCATCTCTCACCTCCCACATCCGTCCTGACAGTACATCCTGTGGGCCCTAGCTCCAGCAGAGCCCCAGAATCTGCCCACTTCTTACTGACTCTACCCCTTCCCCTCGGGGCCGGGCCTCCATCGCCTCCTGCCTGGGTGGCTGCAGCCAGCACCTCACTGGTCTCCCTCCGAGTCCTTGGTACTCCCGCCCAGGCCCTCTTCCTTCTCAAGAGTAAAAGCCCAGGTGCTCACGGCATTCCCAATCGTGGCGGAATGAGCTGGCTCTGGGAAGGCGCAGACAGTTTCTTTTTCTTTTTGGTACGTGGGCAGCTCCCTGGCCGGGAATCGAACCCAGGCCGCAGCGCTGACAACGCCAGTGCCGAAGCCTTAAGCCACCACAGCACCAGGGAACTCCCCGTAGACGGTTTCTAACCTGCGTTTCCACTTGTTCGGAAACTGTTTCTGCAGACTCCGCCCTGCGGGCTGTGTCCCCAAGCCGAGCTCCTCGGCTCAGCGCCGGCGCTCGCTAAGGCGGCACTGCCATCCGTCTGCCTCCACGCGTGCTCTGCCGGGACGCTTGTCGTTCCCTGTCTCTGCCCCGAGCGGTTCTTCCAGCCGCCCCTCATCTCCCCGCTGCACTGCCCCTCACACACGAGCGCCGGCTTCCTGGCTCTGCTCCCAAGCAGAACCCCCATGTCGGAAGCGTAAAAGCGGGCCACAGAACCGGCGATCCAGTGGCCTACGAGACGCCTGCAATGATCCGTTTATCCGTCTGCAAAGCTGGTCCCCCTTCAGTTTCCCATTCGCAGGAACACCCCCAGCCCCAAACCTGAGAACTGCCTCCCCTTCCCCGCAGCCACCGCTTCCCTTTGGATTTTCAGGAACAGAAACTTGACGGGTGAGGGGTCACGCTGCACACATGTGGGAGGCTCCCCGCTGTGCACACCGCTGCCGACTTCCCGCACCTCCATGCCACAAGGCCATCCCCAGCCTGACGCAGTGACGGCAAAGTGTTCCCAGGGAAAAATCCACACACACTGCTAGTCAAGAGTTTTCTTCCAGAGAAAGAGGGCAAAATGATACGATTTAAAAGTCTGTGGGTATGTGTATGTATGTGTGTCTGTGGGCAGGGGGGACACGCTATGGTACCATGGAACAAGAATGACATTGCAGTTAGGAATTCTAGTTTTCAATCTTGACTTCGATAGTAACTTGGTGCACTAGCTGTAGCCTATCCCAGTCTCTGCTCTCAGTTCCTCATGTGTAAAGGTCAATGAATCGAGCCAAATTAATAATAGGAGATATGTGTGTACTCCACACTCTCATGCCCATAGTAGGTATGACTTATCAATCAGGTATTCCTGCCTGCTAGATGAAGATTTGTCATCTAATTATTATTAACAAAACACTCCAGAAGTCATTACCAAGTAGTTTAAGGTGAAATATGTGACAAGCACTATTTGTCTTTAATCATCCTTAAGACCTCTGAATCTATTATTCTATTGATAGTTTTCTATGTTAGTTACCAAGACTTATTTATTAAGATAAATAAGTTACTTCAAAATTTACTGCCCACTAAATATATAATATTAATAACAAATACTGCTTATTGGGTATTTACTATGTGCCAAGTCATAGATTTTCAATGTATCCAGAAATTTATCTGTTATATACATTTGGTCATCAGATCAGCCTGTTAAGATGGGCACTTTTACCTTAACTAAGAAATTAAAGGTCAGAGAGGCTTGATAACTCGCTCATGACTATACTTCTACATTGAAAATATTTTTAAATTTATAACTTAAAAGATTGGCAACTTGACAACACACTCCATGGACTAGGCACAAGGTAAAAAGAAACTTTTATCCATTGCTGGTGGAAATGCAAAGCTTTATAACCCTTCTGAGGAAAACTCGGCAACATCTAACAAAACTGTAAGTATTTGTTTTAAAGCCCAGAAATTCAACTCCGAGGAGTTTTCCCTTAATATACACCTCTACAAATTCAAAACAACGCATGCACAAATTTATTCATTATGGCATTATTTGTGACAGCAAATGCCCATCTAAAAGTCTGCTTAAACAATGGAGTGATGGTAGCTATGAAAAGAATGAGAAAGATCTCTATAAATGGATGTGGAATAATTTCCAGGCTATAACATTAAGTGAAAAAACCAAGAGAGAAGAGAACGTGTACAGAATGCTACCTTTCGTGTAAGAAAGAAAGTGAACTGAGAATATATGTGAGTATTTGTGTGTCTCTCTTATCTTGACCTATCACCTATCTCATCTATCTATTTACCGATCTATCTATTTGGTAGGAAAAAGGTGGAAGGGATTTGAAAAGATACTTCAAGTACACTTTTTTATATAGTTCTGATCTGTGAAACACGTCAATGTTATATATTTTCAAAAAAACTGAAAGGTGTAAAAAATTAAACATAAACGAAGTACAAATAGAAACAAATGATTTTAGCATTATGTGAAATTAATAACACATCCATACAGAAAAAAATTAATTCAAGTAACTTTGAAGCACACTCTCTAGATTGTATACCTTTGTAGGATATATGGGACACTGCAGATAAGTTTATAATTTTACTTATTAGGTTAGGTTAGTGATCGCATTGGTGGTGTAATTGTGAAACTATTTAGTGTGTATGTTGGATGGAACTAATAAGTAAATATTTTGATTTTGTTGGAAACCTCACTTGATTTTCACTGAGGGAGGAGATACAAAGAAGAGGATAAAGAAAAAGAATCCTGTAATGCTTGATTTCAATGTATACATATTAGTATAAACTCATGATTTTAAGATACACACACACACACGTGCACACACACACACACACATTCTTTTTTCGGTGAAGGGCCTAGAGCAGCGGTTCTCAACCTGTGGGGCGCGACCCCTTTGGGGGTTGAACAACCCTTTCACAGGGGTCGCCTAAGACCATCGGAAAACACATATTTCCAATGGTCTTAGGAACCGAGACACTGCTCCTCTATCCATCTCCAGGAGGGTCCGCCCACATGCAGATATGCCCACATACGAGTACCCGGCCTGATGACATCATCACGCCAACCCCATCACATACACCCCGTACAAATACAGGTGTATGTGACAGGGTTGGCACCATAATGTACTTACGTGGACGCATGTGTAGAGAGCAGCTGCTGTGTAGAAAGCAGCTGCTGTGTTGAAAGCAGCTACTCTGTTAAAAGCTGCTACTGTGTTGAAAGCAGCAGTACTGGAGGTAAAACGACACTTCATGAATTATAATTACTGGGTAAATGTAAAATCATGTACTGTAAAATCATCAACTACTGCAAAAAATATATATATCTGTACCATGGGAACTTAATCTGGATGCTGATCGGTCTTTTTATATTCAGCAACCTTCGCACTGACGTTGGGTTTTTACTTTGCACTGACGTTGGCATACTGTTGCAAAATGTAGCAATGTAGTTTACTGTTGTTATATTAAGACTGTTACCCATGCTATACCATGCTTCAAGACAAAATTTCATTTATTTGTAATTAGAAATAAGTATTTCACAATATATAATTACATATTGTTTTTGTAATTAATCACTACGCTTTAATTATGTTCAATTTGTAACAATGAAAATACATCCTGTATATCAGATATTTACATTATGATTCATAACAGTAGCAAAATTACAGTTATGAAGTAGCAACGAAAATAATATTATGGGGGTCACCACAACATGAGGAACTGTATTAAAGGGTCATGGTATTAGGAAGGTTGAAAACCACTGGCCTAGAAGAAATAACATTTCTATTGTAATTGTATCCAGAAACCAGATTGTGATGTCTGAAACTTATCTCCCATTAAAAAGAACCAGATCTCCTTAGAGAAATGGAAGATTGCAGGTCCAGGGCATGTGAAGTATAAGTACATGTCAGAAAGCAACAAAGTGCTCAAATATTAATAGCACCACATCCAAAGGACCCAGGAGCCAGCATAAAATGCCACCCACTGACCAAATTTAGGATGAGTTCAGCATCAAAAAGAAAAATGATGGTAATGGATTATGACGCACACAATTAAAAAAGAGATCACGAAGTTAGGTGATGAGAAGAGAAGAGGGAAAAGCATAGCTCTTCCTTGTGGTAGAATGACAGCTAATAAATGCAGAAGGTGAGATTAGAAAATTGCCATTTGATTGTAGAAGATTAGAAAATTACCATTTTGTAACACAGTATGAGGGCTGGTATACAATAGCTGGTTCAGCCTTGAATTATTAATGAATAATTAAGAATGGGGTCGAGGTTTACTGAGGCACAGAATGTTTACATGATCTCAAATGATCACCCCACAAATTACTTACTGATTATCAAAAGGAAAATGTGACTTTATAATGAAGAGTGACACTAGTTGGACAGTCTGGCATCATGGCATTGTGTGTCTCCTGATGTGATGTGGTAGGAGATACAGGATGTCACTTCACTTGGCTCATGTGGAAAATCTTCCTAAAGAGTCTGAAGACTCCTGAACGTGGTATAATCTCCTGGAGCAGTTGGCCTGGACTCTGAAGAATCCAATGTTGTGGGAAAAAACCAAAGGAAGTGGAGAGCAGTTCTGGATAAAAGGAGCATAACGATTCAAAAGGAGCCCAATTCGATGCAGGAACCTTGATTGACACTCAATGGGGTGGGGTGTGGAGCTAAAGTGGATAATTTTTAGGTGGAAAAATTTGAGTATGGGCTGTGGATGAATGATGTCATTGAATTCATGTTGGTTTTCCTAGTCACGACAGTAGTGCTGTGTTTCGTTCCCAGAATGTCCTTGTTCTTGGGAGGTGCCTACTGAGCTATCTTAGAGATGAAATGTCACGATGTATGCTCTACCACGCCATGATTTGGCTAAAGGGAAGTGTGTATGTGTGTGTGTGTGTGTGTGTGTGTGTGTGTGTGGACAGGGGGAAGATACTGATACCAAGTGGTGAAGAGTATGAGTTTTTTGTTGCAATCTTTCCACTTCTCGGTGGGTCTGAAGCATTTCAAAATATAGTATGTTAAAAAAAATCATACCACTAGTAAATAGCAGAACCGTGTTCAGTTCAGGTTTTACAGTGGTGAAAATGCAAGCTCTTTTCCCTTAAATCTCACGGTGTCGACTCACAGAACTAGTTTATGTACAAATAAGACACATTTTTTTCAAATCAATGTCTAAATCTGAGCCCTGAAACACTCAAGCCTGTAAAACGAGACTGTTAGCACACACATGCTCTGCGCCACCCGGGACACGTGTCCTCATTCACCTTCAGTAGGTACCTGGGCCACAAGTCCAGAGCTCGCCCTGAACTCTCCCCTTCCCCACCAGTTAATCCAATCCACGTCCTCTCTCCCGTCCAAATACATCCTGAGCCCAACTGCTTCTCACGACCTCCACATTCTTGCGATGGTCCAAACCATCATCAGCCTCAGCCCGGATCACTCAAATCCTTACGGTCCCCCTGCTTCCCCTGCTGCCTTCAGCTTCAAGTTTGTTTTCCACACCGACAGAGCCTTTTAACAGCACAAATCGTATCACATTACTCCCTGCACCTCAGCACTTACCAAGAGTTTCCTGTCGCATTTAGAGTAAGCCCTGGGTGCCTGCTAGAGGCTGCGAGCTGCCCTTTCCCGTCCAGCCACTCGTTCCCGTGTGGGGACACTGGTCCAACGTGTCCCACCTCTGCGTGGTCACGAGCTGCTTCCCGGCCCATGTACCTGTATGGTGCCCTCCTACACGTTGTTAGGTGCCTCTCACATGTTAACCCCTCAGTTATTACATGCATTCCTATTGCACAAGGTAACAGCTAGTTGAGTAATTTGCATTCATTTTCATAGCATCTGCTAATGGTCTCCATCACTTTCAAGGTCCTTCACAAAATTGCTGTTAATCAAGGATGAAATAAAAATAAATGGCAATTGTAATTTTCTATTACCACAGCTCGTGGTGTGTATTTTATACCTTTATTTTCAAATTTCTTGGATTATTTTTATACATATCTCTCTTACAAACAGCATGTAGCTGGATTTATTTCATACTGTCTTAGCGTCTCTTTCCTTTAATAACCCAGTTGCATTCATATTGTGATTTACTGATTATGTGGAGAGTCATTTCTCCAATTTTTTTCCATACTTTTCACAATCTAGTTGGTCTTACCCCCACCACTTTCTTGTCTCTTATTACATTGACTTCATTTTCTCTGGTCCAGTTTTTGTTTCATGTGTTTGAAATTGTCAGAAAGCTCTGAGACTATATCATGTTTGTAAGATAAAATTAATGAGAAATCACATATTATTAAAGCCTGATTATTAAGTAGCAAAGAACAGTTGGCTTAAGTAGCAGAATAGATATAACTGAAGGATGAATGAATGAGGTTAAGATCAAGGCAAAATATCTTCCCAGAATGCAGAAAAAAGTAAAAAGATAGTAAACCTGAGCAAAAGAGAAGAAAGTTAAGACTTCTGATACTGTTTTACATCAGTGCATGGACAGGTGCTGCCTAGATTACAGTCAGTATCCGAGGATTCCAGTTTTTGGTCTCGATGGAATTCCGGAAGGACAGAAGAGGGAGACAACAGTCAGAGAAGCAGTAGAGGAGAATCTCCAGAATGAAGGAAGACAAGTGTTTTTGTGCCAAGCGAACCCGCCGAGTGCCAAGTAGGATTTTTTGAATTCCAAAAATAACACAAAACATCACTATGACCAACAACAAAATTTTTATGTGGGAATTTCGGAGCATCGGCAAGTGGGAGAAGAGGCGAACAACTTTTGGACGGGAAATGTGAGCGAGGGACGAGGAGACGGGGTCCAATTTCTCAGCAGCCGCGGTGGCAGGTGGCAGGTGACAAGAAAACGCTTTTAGTACTGTTATAATTTTGATGCAAAAATTAGACAAAAGCAGCACGGAAAAGGAACATACAATACGTTTTTAAACAATATGGGTTTAAGCAGATTGTTTACAATAAACACTGTTCTGTCTGGTTGTGGGGTTGGGGGTGTCTGTGGGGGTCCTGGAATCAGTGCCCCACAGATACTGAGAGACAATTTAAGTTTGGGGGAGTCAAAAGTCATATGCAGATTTTCAACTTCGTGAGGGATTGGCCTCTCTAACTTCCACATTTTCAAGGGTCAACTGTATAGACCAATTACATTTATGAATACAGATGCAAAAAACATTAAGCTAGATACATTTTTAAAAAATAAAAATAATATATTACAACCAAACTGAATTTATCCCAAGAATCCAAGAATTATTTAACGTTTTTTAAAAATCAATAAAGGGAATTCTGCCTATTATTTTATTGAAGAAAAAGCACTATTTGATGATTTTAGTAGAGAAGAAAAACTTTTACTAAATTAAAAATAATTAATACTTGAAATTGTTATCAAAATGGAAAAAGAGGGAACTTCCCTAGTAACAAAAAAGTACAAAACAAAAACCAATAAGAAACATGAACCTAAATGAGATGTCAGACATATGCCTTCTTAATTCCGGAACAGGACAAGCATGACCGCCATCGCTGCCCCTTCTCAAGGCTGTATTTTTGGTCAGTGGGACAAAAAAGTAAGTGAAAGACATGAGGGAGGTATGAAAATGGGGGTGGGGGTTGTCTTCTTGTTTTTTCACAGGCTGACTACACAGAAAACCCCCAAAAATTATGTCTTAAAATTAAAAGTAGGGGGGGTTCCCTGGTGGTGTAGTGGCTAGGCTTTGACGTTCTCAATGCCACGGCCTGGGTTGGATTCCCAGTCAGGGAACCACCACCCCCCCAAAATTAAAAATAGCATTTAGGAAGGTGGCTAAATATAAGATCAACTAAACTAAAATTAACTGGATTTCTATATACCAGAAATACACAGAAAGTGTAATAAATAATTTTTAAAAAACACATACCATTTACAATAGAAACAGAGCATGTAAGGTATCTATGAATAAATGCAAGAATTGATGTGTAAGGCCCTTTATAGAGAAAAAAATTTTAAACTTCGTTCAAGTACTTAAGGGAGACCTTGTACTGCAAACTGTTCATTCCCATTTAATCTATAGATTTAAATGAGATTTCAGTCAAGATCCCAATAATTTTTTTAAAGGAACTCAATAATTTTACAGGGAATCCCACGAGCCTACAAAGTAGCCAAGAGACTCCCGGATCAGAACAAGGTACGGGGATTGGGCCCACCTGCTACCCAGACGTGTTGTGAAGTGATATAACGGATTACGTGGTTACGTGCCGGGAGCCGAGCTGAGCACTGACGCAGCACACAGAACCCTGATCTGTGATAGCAGCGGCACCGTGTGCTGCTGAACAAAGGAAGGGCTGTTCAATAAATGCTGAGACCACGTGTAATCCGTACGGGAAGAAAGTGAAATAGAATTTTTTGCATTACACTATACACAAAATCCGCACACGATCCAAAGACACAAGACAGAATCTTCAGAAGAAAGTATAAGAGGATGTCATTATGCTCTTAGAGTAAAAGAGATGTTTAAAAATAAGACAAGAAAGCATTAACCATAAAAAGTGAGATTGCTAAATTTGACTATGTTAACATTATGAATGTCTCTTTATCAAAAAAATCACAAAATTTTTTCACAGCATAAACAGTATTTGCAACACCCATTAACCAACAAAGGGCTGATATTCAAAGACCTGTTAAAAATCAAAATGGAAAAAACAAGCCATCAAATAGAAGAACAAAGAAAAGACATGAACAGGCATTTCAAAAGAAGAAGAAACATGGAAACTTAAAATGCATGAAACGATGCTCAACCTTTTGAGTAAGAAAGGAAAATACAGGGCGGGGAAGGAGAAGGGGAGGCAAATACACGGTCATGGACAAAGACGTGACTGGGTGGTGAGCACACGACGCAGACGATAAAGAACTGGACACCTGGAAGCTATGTAATTTTACAATGTCACCCCAATTGATTTAATAAAAAAGGAAAATATAAACCCATGTCATTAAAGATATATTTTATATCCCATCGACTAGGGGAAAACAAGGGTGAAAAGTCTGGAACAGGGAGAACTGTTACACATTGCTGCCGGAGTTCGAATGGGCACGGCCTCTTAGGGAACAACCAGCCGTTCCTAACAAGCTTGTGGGTACGCAGGCCTCCTGAGCCAGCGCTAGGCAGAGCCTTGTCGGGGATCTCTTGCCCATTCACACCAGTAGATCAATGAGGTCGGACAATTAATTTCATGAACTCATCCTAGAAAAAGTGCTACAGAGCTAATTGCTGAGTATCACTACAGTCACCTTCAAAGCACTCCCCTTGGGAAGCTTGGCACCAACGCCAGTGACTAGTTCACCCTTCAAAGCAATTTTGGAACTCATTTCCTGGAATGGCCATCAGAGCTGCTGTCATGCCCAAAATCCGTCATCATGCCCAAAATCTGAGAATTTAGTTCCTGAACTTGCCACCGTGCACTTACGTTGGCAGCACTGTCCACACAACTCGGTAAGGTGTCATCACCTTGGCATAGCTGTGTCTCACAGCTGTGGTCCTGTCAATGTGTGAAGGCGTCTTGCTGAGTGGTGTTCATTGTTGTTGTTGAGTGTTCTTGGGTGCTGTCGCAAGAACGTTGTAGCTTGAATTAGAGCGAAGAACGAACATTAAATTTCTTATTAAATTTAACAAGAGTGGAAGTGAAATCAGGACATATTAGTCCAAGTTTATGGGGATAATGCCATTAAGAAAATGGCAGTGTACACATGGACTAAAATTTTCTCTGAGGTCAAGGTGGCCCGTAACGAGCAGAACTGACGAAAACACTGGAAAAATTGTCAACCTGTGCATCAAATCATCAGTTGACTGTGAGAAGCACAGCAGACCAAGTAAATATTGATAGAGAAACAGGAAAATCTTAACTGAAAACCTTGGCATGAGAAAGGTGTGTGCAAACATGGTCCCGAAGGAGCCACTGATGAACAAAAGCAAAGGGGAGTCCAAGTTTGTCAAGACTTTTTGGAGAGGCAGGACGATGTTTTGGGCCGTGTTATCACTGATGGTGCAACATGGGGGTACCAATATGACCCCAAAACAAAGCGTCAGAGTGCACAATGGAAGTCAGCCAGTTCTCCATGACCAAAAAAGTTCTATAAGAACAAATCGAGTCAAAACGATGTTGCTAACCTTTTTTGTTATTAGAGGGATTGTTCATTATAAATTTGTACCAACTGGACAAATAGTGAACCCCGTTTACTATTTGCAAGTGTGGGAAAGGCTGCATGAAAAAGTTAAGACGAAAACAACCTGAACTTTTCTCCAACAGCTCACGGCTCTTGCATGACAACGATGCACCAGCTCACAGGACACTGTCTGTGAGGGGGTTTGTAGCCAGCGCACACATAACTGTATTGGACACCCTCCCTACTCACCTCATCTGGCCCCCAGTGACGTTTTTCTTTACCTGAAGATAAAGGAAATATTGAAAGGAGGACATTTTGATGGCATTCAGGATATCGAGGGTCAGAGGACGACAGCTCTGATGGCCATTCCAGAGAAAGAGTTCCAAAATCGCCTTGAAGGGTGGACTAGGTGCTGGCATCAGCTTCCCAAGGGGAGTGCTTTGAAAGTGACCGTAGTGATCTTTAACAAGGCGATATGCAGCACTTTTTCCAGGATGAGCTCGTGAACTTAATTGTCAGCCCTCATACGTGCACCAGTGGTGAAACTGGGGGACATGGTAGGGAGTGGTGCGGTCACGCGTGGCTTATCGTGGCTCTTCCTGTACAGGATGTGCAGCTGGTTGTCCCTGCACTGGAATAAATTGAAGGGGACAAGGTGAGCGATGAGGAGCATCAGGGACAGTGACTGAGAGCACAGAGTCCAGGATAAAATGGGCCGACTCTGATTTTATGTACGGCACCCAGGACCCCTGAGTGTGGCCTCTGTATTCCTGGGTGCGGGCATTGGCCAGGATCCCATCCGCTCCTGCAGGGAGGCTAGAGAGCTTTGAAAAATTTCTGCTCTACCTTTTCTCTGGGGTTGAAACAATTTTAGAAAGATCGTGCCTCTGAGTTTTGGATATATTTAGAACCACATGAAGTCCTTACAGAGACCCTTTGGTTGCTTTAAAAAATAAAATCCCTGGTGGCAGCCCACGGGAAGCGGGGACACCGCTAACTCACTCGCACAGGGCGGCATTTTGAAACAGTCGTCTTCAGCGAGTTTTTGGGCCATGACTGAAGTAGGAAGGTAGCACCTCACAGAGCGCTTTGAAGGGCACTAGAGCCTTCTGCGGACAGTGTCAGAACTCGAAGGCTTCACCTGGAGAGGGGCCTAGCGGAGACCGGGAGCAGAGGCCTGACACAAGTGGTGAGTGCCTCTCCTGGCAGCTTCTTGGCTGTGGCTCTGATGACTGTCACCCACTGCCTAGTAAGGAGGACCCTCCAACTGCTAGCAGGCCTTTCTGGGGCTTGTGTCACATCCTCTCAGCCTGCTGCTGAGGTCACGTCAGCCTCAGTGGACAGTTCACTCTCCTTGTCACATGCTGCTCCGGGGCCTGTCGGAGGTGACTTCCTCTGTTCTCAGGCAAGAACAACACCCAGCATGTGTGGCATTAACTACCCGAGAGGCCAGCCTCCAAGGATAGGGGACATGGCCAGGGTGTCATTGTCCCAGCCTCCTATCTTCAAGTGGGAAATTTTGGGAGACGTGTGGCCGACTCCCCAGTGGAATCACATGTCTTACTGCTCAGGGAAGTCACCTCTACGGCATGCTCTCTGTACTCGGTTGTCCTTTCCCCTGTCACATTTTCTAGCTCCCTACTCCTGCTTCCTGGGGTCACTTCTCAAATAAACCACCAGAACCAGAGTGCTTGTCTCGGGCTCTGGTTTCCAAACTGTACACCCCCACTGTGTGGCATTACAGTCATTGAATCCAAATTAACTATGTGGCAAAAGGTATCTGGTTCTCATACCAGAGTTGGGGTTCGTTCATTCTCAACAGTCGTCCCCATATAGGCTGCCGCTAAGGAACTCCTTGTGACGCTGTTAGGAGTCAGTGCTCAGCATGACGGCGCCTCCTATGTGACTGTCAAGATTGTGGCAAAATTTACTTCTGTCTGGGTCTGAGGCCCATTAAAAACACTTCTTGATTAAATAAGCTTTAAAACTGTTAACTACTTGTATTTCTAAATCATGTAGCCCAGAGAAGTTGAGATTATTAGTACTTTATGTCAAGGCACATAGCTGGGAAAGGCCTCTCCAATTACTAACCTTAGCCATTCTGGAAAAACTGGGTGCATTTTAGTGAGGAGAGTCACCCCCATGCTATCTCTTGAGAATTAAAAGTCTACGTGACGATCAGGCTGTCTTTGAAGCATGCCTAACCACTTTAAGTACTTCCCCCCCCGCCCCCCCACCATTATATTTACACCATTCGAGTATTGCACAAAAAGACGAATGCCATTCTGGATGAAAATCTTCCATCTTCCCAGAGTCTGCTGATTAACCACAGCTGGGAGAGGCGTGTGTGTGTGTGTGTGTGTGTGCGCGCGCGTGCGTGTGCATGCACGTGTGCGTGTGCGTGTGCATGTGTGTGTGCGTGTGTGCGTGTGCATGTGTGTGTGTGCGCGTGTGCATGTGCATGTGTGTGCGTGCGTGTGCATGTGTGTGCGTGCGTGCACGTGTGTGCGT
>PVJL010013070.1:0-10149 GCA_004026885.1 Lyroderma lyra | reverse complement strand
AAGCGACAAGACGGCCACATCACTAGGTCCCTTATTACCTTCCCTGGTTTCCACCAGTCAGGGAGAGCAGTAACAGGAAGTGCTTTCCCCACAGTCTGCCTGGGCGTCCACGTTTTGTGTTCTATACCCAACTCAGACCCCTCTTCTCCTGACCTCACACCACACACCATCTCCTCCTACCCGTGCCCAGGTCCCCCTGAAATCCTTCTCCAAAGCAGACTACATGTGGCTCGGCCTCTAATTCCTCTTTACTAATCTGTATGCACGTCTTCTCATTATAATGTGGTCACCGTGGGGCGTTGGGAAGGTACCCAGGAATAATGCCTGCCCCCCACCCGCAGGTAAGCTGCAGTTGTACCCTCTTCTCCTTGGGCCAAATGTCAGCCAAGTCCTTGGACCACTGCTTTTCTGGGGTCACGAGAATGTGAACTTTCTGTAGTGTCTCCCTCGACATCTGTTTTATTACATCCCGTTGGTCGCCTATGGACATTCCTTTGAAGTTAATAATTTTATACATTCTTTTTCTACAAACTAATGAACATTGATCCATTTCCTTCCTCAAATGCAGCATCATAGAATCTCTCTTTGACTTTCTCCTCTCAGAAATTTTGCCCTCTCAATGGTAATCTTAGGAACTCTCTGTTTAAAAGAGTTCACCATGCTCATCATAAAAAAAGGGAAAAAAACTTAATAAATTACCCTGCGAGTGTGGGATGCCGACTGACTCTTGATTAACAAGGGAAATTTGCGTGTGCTTTCCAAAGGGTATTTAGACCTGCTGACTTTTAACTGTGATGAGAGCAAATGAAATGGATCGTGACCAGCTGCTTCTTATGGAGACATGAGACTAAAACGATAAGGGACAATTAAACTGATGCCTGGAATGCTTTAGGTTCAATGGGGGAAACTTCCTGTGAATGAAAGACGCAAAAACTCGGAATGGGTTTCTAAGAAAGAGAGTGACATTTCCTGGATGTCTTCCAAAATGAGATAAATCTGTCCCTGGATAGTGAAAACATGTCCTTTTATTATAATGTAATGCCTCAAGATTTTCTCCACTACTGAGACTCCTTGCCCTGTTTTTAGAGGAAACAAGACAAAAAGAAAAGTAGACATTGTTACAAAAATGACAAAGGAGCCCTTTAAATAAAAATAATTACAAGATGATTTCAAAACAATTGAAATGTATGATTTGATACTGGTTCAAAGCAACATAACAAATATTTCTCAGTGTTTACTGATAAGATGAAGATGAGACAAACTCCTCATTGTCATTTTGCTCCCTATCTACTCAGTCCAAAGGCGGTTTGTGACACATGACTTTTATTAGAGTCTTGGAAGAGTGCTATGATAGAAGAGATTAATCCTTACTGCAGGGAGCTTCGGGAAGTCCTAGAGAAACTAGCTTTTGAGCAGGTCCTTGAAGAATGGATAGGACTTTGGTTGGTGGAGTTATAGCACAGAAACACTTTAAAGTGTCCTTCTAAGGACACTTTCAATATATCTTTCAAAGGAATCAGAATTAATAAAGGTCTGGAATTAACAAATGCTTAAGTTGGGTGGAGGGCAGAAGTATGTTGCAAGGGAAGGTGCCGATAATTAAAACATGGCTAAACAAGAGCATGACACTCCAATTCTGTGGCATCAAAATCCAGAGAGCAAATGATTTTACAAGAGCAGGATAAGGGTGGAGCTGTGGGGATGCAGTGGGTACAGTGAGAAGACCATGTTCAGAGCTAATTCATCTTGGAAAATCCACCTGAGATGAAATGTGAATGACACCCCAGTAAACAGTCTCAGTGGAAAGCCACATTCCACCTAGCCAGGGGGCCACAGTGGGAGGAGGCTTCCACATCCTCTCTACGCTCCTGGGTTACCAGACATTCTAGGCTAGGGTTCTCCAAAGTGCAGATGTCCCTGGGTCACCTTCATAATTTTTACCTTATTAATGTCCCAGCTGCACTAATATTTACTTAACATTTATCTTTCAAGTAAATCTTTTTTTATATTATCAGCAATCATAATCTCATGAAAGAAGGAAAACTTTAACACTAACAGTAACACACACACACACACACACACACACACTGAAAAGTAGAGACTAGTTCTTTATTAATAAATTTTACTTTAATTAAAAATGCACAATATTATCCTTATTTTTCTCCTTTTTTTCTGGACTGACTAAAATATCATTAGAAACTCATACTTGGAGAAGCAGAATATCCTTATTTAAGAGTATTTTAAAACTCCAATAACTTCTCTTAAGAAAATATTTATCTTGCCCAAGCTAACAGCAAGTCCTTCCTTTTCTTAATTATAGCCTGCATCGACACTGAATATCACAAATAAAGAAAAGACTTCACTAGTGTGAAAGTAAATAAAGGGAATGGCATTGAAAATGGAGCCTGAGGACCAGAAAGGGGAGCTGTCCTTCACTACTCTTTACAGACTCCACAGGAAGGACTGGAGTGTCTTTACACATCTCAGCAATGAGGAAGGTAGACTTCCTCCTCACCTAGCAACAGTCCAGCCAATGAGGAACTCAGCAGCTCAGCCAATGAGAAATTATCACCACCCAGAACTCTCCCTCTCCTCCAAAATGACTCCTCCCAACTCCTTCCTTTCCTCTATAAAGGCAAGCCCCTCTCCTTTGTGTTCTGGGCTTGCCTATGGTTCACCATAGCTTGTCTGTCTCGAAATGCAATTCTCTGCTATTCCAGAGTAAACTCTTTTTGCTAGTAAAATATCTGGCTGTTTTACTTTTTAAGGTCAACACTAGCCAAAACCACAAATTAGACATTCCTGTTACTGTAATCTGCAAAATCTGGTTATATCTGAGGGCTATCTGGAAAGTATCCAGCCATGTAATATGAAAAATAAAGGCGTTTATGGCTGGATTTTTTTCTGGACAGCCCTCGTCTACATTTGGGGGACACAAGATTATTAACACATTGCTGGATCAACGATGAGGAATTAGTCCTGCTGTGGAGGACAAACATTCTCACTTGCACTGTAAGTCCTGAGGCCTGCCTTGGTCAGATGCCACACTAGTGACAGGTGTGCCACAGTAACGTGGAGGGCAAAACGTGTTCTGCGTTTCTCTCCCAAATAAGCTGTACACATTCCCATGTGAGGAGGCCAGGAGGAAGGGCCCGCTGGGTAACAAATCCAATTTTTCTCTGCACAACCCTGGCCAGCAACGTGCCCATGCATGTGCCCCATGGTCTGAGGCAACAACTAATAACTACACAGCACTGCTAAGTTCTCAGTGGAATCCAGAAAGGTCAGCGGAGCGTGTGGTTAATAGTACTTCCTCTACCTTCCAATAAAATTAGGAGGGGTTACACACGACTTATTAAATTATTCAAGTTATTTTCATGATCAACATTTTGGACAAGCATATAGCAGAGTGATACGAGTTGATTATTATGTTTTAAGCCATTCAGGGCATTTTACCCTTAACCATTGTTTCTAAACTTTTATCATAATTTTTGAGATAGTGAAGAATGTTTTCTCACTTGCTAGAAGAGAAAATTACTTCTGCTGATCTCTGGCTTCTTACAGCAGTTTTGCAGAAAGTAAAACAAAGAGGGCAAACATTTTAAATTAAAGCTAAGAAATGTTTGATAAAGTCAACCTAAGAATGCCTGACATGTAACGAGGTGAACTTCTTTCTTTGAACCATTTTAAGTGTAACTGCAAGTTATAAATGCATCTTTAAAATTTTTTTAATTAATTAATTAATTTTTTATTAATTCATTTTTATTGTTAGACTTATTGGGGTGACATCTGTTAGCAAGGATTACATAGGATATCCTTGAATACGATAAAATTAAGAGTTGAATAAACCAGCTCAGAAGGGCTTCTTTGGGACAACTGAGGGAAGCTGAATATTATTTGGAAGTTAAGTTTTCTTAAGGCCTAAGTGTTACTTCCATAAGTTATTATATGAAAATGAAATCGTGGCTTTTGGGGGAAAATATCCTGGTTTTTCTGGGATGCATAATTAAATATTTAGGGTGAAATGTCATGGTGTCCATAACTTGATATTTATGACACAGGTATGCCCAAATGGTAAGATTTGTTTTGTGAAGGTGATGGGTATGTGCCTCTTTTCTACTTTTCTATGTGTTTAACATAATACACATGAACACAAAACACATATGTGTATCGTACGCTTGTGTTTTCCTTTCAGGGAACATGATGGAGGGAGTTCAACAAATCCTGAATTACATTTTTGAAAACCAGACGTTTATCCTGAAGGAAACGTCTACTTGAGGGCCTTGCAGGCTTCCCATCAGAAAGCTCTCTTCCTAATGCTGGTGCCATCCTACTTGTTTATCGTCCTTACTGCTGTGCACGGACAGACACACTGCCAGCAATCAGAACGGTTTTGAGATTGCTACAATCCAAAGCCAAACAAGTACAAGATTCAAATTTCATTTTACTTGACTCGATGAGTTCCCCATGTGGGCACCTGGATGAAGCCGGCGACTTGGGGAGCAGACAGTGGGGCTGCCACAGCCCTGGGAATGGGAGAAGCACAGTGCGGTGGACCGCACCCTTCCAGCAGGGCAGGCCTCCGGACAGGGAGCTGATTTTCTCTGATGTTCGCGTTGCAGTGATAACACGAGCGGCACCCCAAACAGCACTTAACGAAATTTTAGCCTCGCTACACATGAGGGCTCCTCCGTCATCAAACCTGGCTGCTTCTGTACGGTCTCTTAGGCAGACAGGCTCAGCGAGTGGGAAAACCAGGACAGAAATTAGCAAAAGGAGGCCATTACCGACAATTGCTGACTTCAGATTTCAGACCCAGTGTGCCTGCTTTTAAAAATAATTCTATTTGCTATCCTTGCCTAAGCCTGTGTGGGTATCAAGGTGAGAAGGTATCTAAAATGGCGAAACTCACAGAACTAAAGAATAGAACATGATTGTGAAGACCTGGGGGGGGCGGATAAATGGGGGGCAGAGGGGTGGAGATGGAGAGTTGCTAATCAAGGAGTATAAAGTTTTAGTTATTCAAAATGAGTCAGTCCTACAGATCTACTGTATGTAAGACATTATACCTAAAGGTAACAATACTGTATTGTACACTTAAAAATCTGTAAAGACTCTACATACATCTCACGTTAAGTGTTCTTACCACAATAAAAAGAAAAAAAGGTGGATAGATCAACATCAATTGGACAAAAATACAGGAATAATGATTAGGAAAGTCGTGTTAGTGGCTGGTAGTGATGGCGGCTTCATTGTACACACAATGTCTCACTTTTACATCTCCAAAAAGATTGCTTATGTCACTTCAAATGTGGTTTAGAAACATAACAAGTGTTGAGTGCCGTTGTAAGGCGTCAAGACCAGTAACTACCTGTAATTTTACTAACAGTGAGTCAGTAAAAAAATATTGAACTGTGCCTTTAAAAAGCTTTTCAATGAATAATTAACAGAGAGAGAGAGAGAGAGAGAGAGAGAGAGAGAGAGACGTCATCCTGACTTCCCCATCATATAAATTCGGAATCTGAAAATTCATCATCTCTCCCTGGAAATGTCTGAAAACTGGGAGAACAGGTTCTTGCTCTCTGCAACTCATGCCTGACTGCTCACCACTAGGAATGAACTGTACGTAAGTACCGAGGCTAAAATCCGTGCCTAAGATTTTCCAGCTCTGATGGAAACAGCTTGTTTCCATGTGTATATTTGGAAGAAAGGTCTTAGTTCTTAGGACTGAACTAAAAATGGGGGTGGGGTGGGGGAGAGGAGAGGAAATGGATAGCTGACTGATGAGTTAACCATACACATGAATGAGTCCATGAAGTTAAAACTTTAAAACTAAGCCAGTGATTATAAGAAATGAGTAAAAGTGGGCAAAAAACAAGAAGGCATTTGGCCAGTTATGAGTCCCACCAGTGGAGTTAGAGTCCATTTTATAATAATATGGACCCAAGTTGCAGAGTTTTAAGAGATGCCCAGTATATGAACCTTGTTTTCTGATATTTGTGGTCACCTACAATTTTTATTAAAAGCACCCCAAACTGTTCAGGGAATGAAAACCTGGGAAGTGGATTTCAGGGAGCCTGGATTTTGAAGTTCAGCAGATAGGAGGGTGTCTTCTTGGTTCCCAAATGCATCCCGTATTCCCGTTCACTGCAACAGGTCTGACTCCAAATTCAATCACCGCAAAGCAGTTAGTTTGAAAGTTCTGAAAATCATTTTTTGTTTCCTTGAGATCAATTGCCTTCTTGTTTTAAAACTTGAGGTTCCACCTAGATTTATTAGCTAAATCACAAAGCAAAGATGTAATATGGACAATGGCTTGTTTGGGTTCCAAGTAGAAGACAGAGAGATAATAAAATCTCTTCAGAATTTTCTTATATAATTGCATTCATTTGGGGGCCAACATTTATTGAGCCCTTAGTACTATTAAGGAGGCTGTATGTGCCTGGTTGGCCTGCGGTACAGTCAGGAAGGTAGTCGTGCCCTCCAGGTGACGTTAACAGGTCACTCAGTTCACTGGGGTCTTGCACGTATTCAAAGGTATATGAATCACACAGTAAATTCTTGTAGGCACCTGAAAAGAGCAGAGAACTTGGACTTGAATTTGCTCTAGCTTTCTGGCAGCTGAGATGAAAAATGGAAACAAAGATTATTTCTTGTCATTTCTGTTGTTTTCTGAGAAAATGGAAGCATTTATGTCCCTCTGCTTGGCCACATTTTTCCTGGAAATAGATCCTACTAATCATGAGTAACTTACTGACTAAACATTTATTCAACAAAGGCCAGTTCCACTTGCACCAACATAGGATGGATTTATTTTTTCCATATCAAGTATTTGAATAAGAGATTAGGGTCCACCACTACCATACACAGCAGAGGTGGTGACTTTTATCCTATTCTGCAAGGTCATTCATGTGGCAAAAGATCTGAGATACAACATCCTTTCATCATTAGTTCCAAATATCTTAGTTTTTGTTATTCTGATACTTTGCAAATCCAAAAAGAAAAGTGCTCCATTCTTCTGAAAATAGCTAACAGTAAAACATTAGGAAAAAATTTATAAGGCCATATTTTATAACTATTACCTCTAATGTGTTCAAAACGTTATCCAAGCTTGGTGTCTTTAAAAGCTTTTATTCACTGATTTCCTAATAGGTCATAATGGTTCGTAATGATGTTGATATTTCCTCTTTGTTCAAAAGTGTGCTTTATTCAAAAGTATTTTTAAAAATACATTTCAATTATTATCAAGTAAGCTTAAATTATATTGGCAAAAACAAACAGTATATTATGCTACAGAAATAGATGTTTTATTTAACAGTCCAAGTTCCAAAAATGATCAACAATATAACAATAGCATGATTTTGTGAATTTTATTCTGTGGCTGGTTCTTATAAATTTTTCATTTTCTGGGGACTCATAGAATAACTGGATAGCCAAATTACTTGTGTGGCTCTGGTTAAAAAACAAACAAATGTTAATGTAAGGCTTGCAGAGGTAGGAAAGTGTTTGAAAACTGAAATTCTTTACTAATCAATTTGAATTTTAAGTAATACGGCTGCATAGACCTATTGGTTGAGATAATATTCTATTGAAATGAAGGTGTGATGGTTAATTGTCATTTGTAACTGAGCATCCATTCATTCAGCAAATATTTATTGAGTCCTACTAGTCCCGGCGCCGTGTAAAACATGGGGATATCATAGTGACTAAACCAGTCTTGGCCTCGTGGTACTGGAAGTGATGGGAAGGCAGACATTAGTCGAAGTGTCTCGCAAATATATCATGCCCTCAAGTTCACTTTGCTGATCTCCACCCGCTTTCCCAGCGGCTTTGCAAGCCCCCTCGGTCCGTCCCGCGTGGGAAATGCTTCCACAAGTCTCAGCGTGGAAAGAACACGCTTCCCGCAGGCGGCGATGCCTCCCCTTCGCGGTAATGACACCTGAGGACACGTGCGCGCCCGTGGCGGCTTTGCCAGCCCGCAGGTCCCACAGGGCTGTGCCACCAGCCTCTGTGAGGGCCGGGCGGCGGCTCAGGCCGGGCTCTGGGGGCAGCACACGTCTGTGCGGGGGTCCGGCTCTCCCTAAGTCACAGCCCTCAGCACACCCCCATCAGTCGTCAGGGGCTGCGTCTGATCGCCGCCCCACGGACCGGTGCCCAGCAAGTTCTCCCGGGGCTGGGGGGCTGGAGCGCGGATTTGCACAGGGGCTGAGGAGCCTCAGACGTCCTGCAGGGGGGTCCGGACTTGTGTGACAGAGGCGGGGCGACCGACCCCGGGTCAGAGGCTCCAAGCAGGGTGAGAGAAAATGTCCCCGGTGGCAGGGGGCAGAGGGAACCCCGCCACCTAGTCCAGACCCGGCTGCACACCCTGGCAGCACGTATCACTGTTCAATCCGATGAGTGTCTGCCGGGTGCCAGACCCTGCACTGAGAATGGGCCTTGACGGTGCGTGTGTCACCTGTGAACACAGAGTATCCGAAGACCCCCCCACCCCCATCGGGGGAAACCTGTGCGTGCTTTCCCCAGTCAGGCAGTGTGATAATTACGGTTTCAATGGCCTCGGCACTTTAGAGAAACCATTAATTTTGGTAACTGGTAGTATTCAGCTTGGGTTACTTTTTAATACTAACAGATGCAACCTGAGCTATTAGAATACGGATCCTGAAAACGTCACATTAGCTCAAAAAAATGACCAATGAAATTTGAATAATTTTCCTAGGAGTGCTATTACAGTAGACTCTCGGGTGACCGGCACCTGTGGGGATTGGCAGGTGCCGGGCAAACATAAGCCGACCCTCCGTTAACCGGAATGCAGGCCACCAGATGCCCAAGAGTGCCAGCTGCTTACGTGTCAGTTAACAGAGAGTCCACTGTTTTTTAACAAAAAACTGGCATTCCATTTCACACGAATCCTCCCTGACACTAGTAACTTCTACAGAACATACATATACATTGGCATTTTAAAAGTGTTTTTGGTTACAACAGTATCTCGATGGAAACAGCATCTCAGATACAATAGCATCTCAGATGAAAACGTAACAGTTAGAACACGTGTGAATGATTCACGAAAGCCTTGTGAGACTTCATCTCCAGAAGCTGAGACGTGTGTTTATCACAATCGCAAACAGTTTGTAAGTAGCCTAGAAGCGGCCCAGGGCTCTGCTTATAGATACAATGTTGTGAGTTCATCAAGGAACACTGCTGAACACCCCTGTGTGCTGGCTTAGCATGACGACTTAGAGCAATTTTTGTTTCACTGTTAGGGCCCGGCCATGGAGTTCCACTTGTTAAGAGTTATAATAATAACTATTGTTTGTATGGTAATATATTGCTTATAAAAATTTTTATATACCATTATCTCTAGTAATAAGGCAAGAGTCAGTTGTGTTGCAGTGGATTATTTATACAAACAAGAATTTTTGTATAGTAATGTAGAAAAATACTTTAATTCTTCAGCTAGTATTTCAACATATTGCACTTTCGCATGTACAAAGTTCAATTAAGAGCTTGTGAACAATCCCCTCAGTGTTCAAAAAGCCCAGCTCTGCCCCCTTGCCGCTGGTTCAGCGGGGACCTGTGCCTGTTACTGTTTCCACCCTCAGGTAGCCTCTCCTGAGACAGAGGATAACGAACTCAAGAAGGATTGATTTAGCTGAGACCAACACTAACGTGGAGATGGTCAGAATGGCTGCCTGATAGAGTCAGGAATCACAGGGATGGCACCAATGAAAACTGGGACACCTGTGACTTCACGCATGAGACAAGACACCCAGGAAGCAATGTTTGGCTACAAGACCAAGTCACCGCACCTATGCACGTACCAGATTTTACCTTCTAGTGTTCATGAAGTAAAACCACTGCCTCGGAGGTGCTCCCAGCCTGCCCTGCCCCCACCATCCCTGCAAACAGTACAAGGAATCATGACGCACGGATCATGCGCTGCATTC
Source organism: Lyroderma lyra (assembly GCA_004026885.1). Lineage (NCBI taxonomy): Eukaryota > Metazoa > Chordata > Mammalia > Chiroptera > Megadermatidae > Lyroderma > Lyroderma lyra. The sequence continues at coordinate 205 of PVJL010013070.1, read as the reverse complement.
ACAGTGATGCCTGGCAGGGATCAGTAGCCTTTCTGAACTACAGTAAATTCCTCTGAATAAAACCATGCCCAAAACCCCCACTCTGACCAGTATGTAACGTCAATATAAAACAAAAATGCAAAATCTCTGGACACTGAAAACCAAAATAGCCTCTTAACTATTTTTTCCCAAAGTAGGTTATAGGAAACCTTCTTTTTTTTTTTTT